>PVJS01019707.1:0-33420 GCA_004027185.1 Glis glis
ACATAAACTGGCACGGCAGTTCAGTACGGGGACCCCGGGCACATCTTTACTTCAGTTTTTATAATTTTCAAACAAAGAGCCTCAGTTTCCCTCTGCTAATTGGACAGTTCCATGTGGGTTTGCCTGACCTTTACCAGGATTGGTTGTAGATACAGTTGATCATCACAGACTGGTTAGACATTCGCTGTCCTTGTAATAGTAACCATAATAACCATTAATCTTGCTTTCCCAACAGATGTCTAGGTCAGGGAGTAAGTCGATAAGGACATCTTGCCTTGTTAGCCAGAGCCTGCAGCAAGCAGTTTTAACTAACTATTTCAATGCTGTAAGGGGGTCATTACAGGATCTAAGACAAAAGGAGACTAAGCTCTTTACTTCTGGCAGCTACAAGTTGAAAGTTGGCACAATCCGTTGCTTCCACTCCCAATCTGTACTATTTTTCATTGATTTGAGGAGAAAATAGTATTTATTCAAATCAAAGGATTAGTTACTGGTTAAGGACCGGGCATGGTGGTGTGCACACTTGCAATCCCAGTACTTGGGAGGCTGAGACAGGAGGATTACAGGTTCGAGGACAGTCTCAGCAAGTAGTGAGACTCATCAACCTAGCGAGACCCTATTTAAAAATAAAACTAAAATAGGGCTGGGGGTGTGGCTCGGAGGTAGAATGTCCTTTTGCAGAAAGGAGGTACTCAGAACGCTATTTGGAGTTGTCAGGGTAACAAGGCACTTCCATGTCCTGGTCGCCAACAGACATCAGCCTTCTCTGCTCTCTCCTTGGCTGCATTCTGGAGGTGGAAGGCTAGGCTCAGGGCTTCTGGCCATGTCTGAAGAGCCAGCTGAGTGACTGAATTCTTATCCACTACTCAGGGCATTTCCATGATCACAAACATTCTTTAGCGTGCAAGTATATTGGTCATTGACTAGGGACTGGAAACTTACTGTTGCTTTCACCAACCCATGAAGGGGAAATTATGACAATGCAAGAGGAGGAGAGTTCAAATACTAAAATGTGATCCCTCCAGCTGATGAGACATTAGGGAAGAAACCCAAGATTTTGTTGAAAGGCCCCAATCGGTACACCTGTCTAAATCCACCCCCTGAGAAGCCGAGAGCCCATATGTCTCCTTTATGTGAATGAGAAAAAGGTGCTCCCTGCAGGCAGAAACTCTTAGCCTAGGCTCACCTGAGACTGAGGCCCGGGTAAGGCGCAACTGCTCAGCCTTGCAGGGTAGAGACCCTGATTTTCATAAGGTTCTCTAGGAAGGAAACATTGTGGGTTCTCTGTCATGTACCCAATGAAATTCAGAGTTTCTGGAAAATAACAGGACCTCAGTGAAATTTTATTGAGTGAATTAAACCTTGGTATCATATGCTTTGAAAGTATTTAGAAAATAGAACTCTTTCTGTTCTGTCTGGCAAGTCTGCTCTTTTATCTTTGGAAACGTTTTAACAAACATCTTGCTGCCATTGTTTATGGGCAGAGGATCAGAAGGAGTGGGGCATAAGCAGGTTATTATTTTTCCATATAATGTTCCAGATTATCAGTCTTTGCTAGCAAACCAGGTGATTAGGACAATTGAGTTTTCTTAACTTTCTTATGAATGGTCTAGTTTTGGGGTTTGCAATCTCTGGCCACAAGATGGCGGCATTTGAACAATAAATTCTTAATCATCTGTAAAAGCTTTTTTTTTTTTGAAGACGTTATATAACTCGTTTCAGAACCATGCTTTATTATTTATTTATTTATTTATTTATTTTTTGGTACTGGGGATTGAATCCAGGGGCATTCTACCTCTGAGCTACACCCCCAGTCCTATTTCATTTTTTATTTTGAAACAGGGTCTCACTAAGTTGCAGAAGGCCTCACAAAGTTGCTGAGGCTGGCCGCAAACCTGTGATCCTCCTGTCTCAGCCTCCCAAATACTGAGATTAAAAGTGTGCGCCACCATGCCCAGCAGAACCATGCTTTAAAATAAAGTATATAAGGGGCTTTTAAAATAAAGCCATTGCAGTTTAACTGATATCCTAATTAAGATGGACGTTCGAGGTGATAGGCACAGTGGTGTATGCTTGTAATCCCAGTACTTGGGAGTCTGAGACAGGAGGATCACAGGTTAGTGGCCAGCCTTAGCTACTTGGTGAGGCCCTCTGCAACTTAGTGAGACCCTGTTTCAAAATAAAGAATAAAAATAGGGCTGAGGGTGCAGCTCGGAGGTAGAATGCCCCTGGGTTCAATCCCTAGGACCACCAAAAAAAAAAAAAAGGGATTTTAAAGTATTATTCAATGGGGGAATTTTGTTATATGAAGTGTTTCTTCCTCTCCCAATATTCCACTTCCCTTATAATGAGACACTACTATTAAAGAGAAGACTTTCAAGAGAAAAGAACATAGCTGGGTGTAGTGGAGCACACCTGTATTCCCAGTACTTGGGAGGCTGAGACAAGAGGATCACAGAGACCCTCAGCAACTTAGTGAGACCCTGTTTTAAAAAAAAGGGCTGGGGATATAGCTCAGAGGTAGAATGCCCTTGGGTTTAATCCCCAGTATAAAAAAAAGAAAAGAAAAGAAAAGAACACAATTGCTAGTGGAAAGTCATGCATGTTAGGGAGACTGGAGTGTGAGACCTCCACCCCTCCTCCAGCTGTTTTTCTTCCTCTGACATCTGGTAGTGGTGTGGGGTTACAGGAGCCCCTGATTTTCTTGGGTTGGATGTGTCAAGGGGTGTAACTGTTATAGTTTGGATAAGTGTCCTCCAAAGGCCCAGGTATTAGTGGCTTGGTCCCTAGCTTGTGGTATTATTGAGGTGGTAGAGTCTTTAGGAGGCGGGGCCTAGTGAGAGGAAGTCTGGTCATTGGGGGCATACTTTTGGAGGTGGTATTGGGATCCTGGCTCCTGCCTGTCTTTGTTTTTGCTTCACCACGTGTTCTTAACATGATGTACTGTCTTGCCACAGGCCCAAAGGCAACAGAGCCAAACAACCCTGAACTGAAACCTCTAAAACTGTGAGCCAAAGAAACCTTTCCTCTTTATAAGTTGATTTAAGTATTTCTAACCGTAGCAGAAAGCTGACTGATACAGTAACCATCATCAGAGGCTCCTCACTTCCTGTCTGTACCTGTATGCTGGTATAGAGGCTCCAAGGAGTAGGAGTGGTGTTCAAAGAATTGTGCATTTGCCTCAATATCTTAATCTCAAACCCACTTTGAGATTTGGAGGGAAATGAACAAGGGCAGCTACCATCAATGTTAAGCATGAAAAGTCAATCCTTCATAGAAGCCATCATTGAATTGTCACAATTTGAAAAGAACTTGTAACAGCTTGTGATCTGCCCAGAGGCATTCTCCAAAACACCAAAATTCCTCCAGCAAGTTGTTCATCTTTTTGAAACTATGGTTTGCATTTCCAGGAGCCAGGCTGACCTGCTGAGCACAGTGTTCTGTAGGCAGAGTTTGTTTTCAGTTAAAGGTGGTAGAAGGAATGCCAGAGTGGTGTCTGTGTTTGGAGAGAGGAATGGGAACTCATTCCTGAAAGGGAGATGGCAAAGAGAGCACTAGGCTGCCCAGACATTAGAGTGAACAGTGAGGACAGGGGAGTCTTTGGGGACAAAATAATTCCCATTCTAGGTTTACCAAGAGAAATAGGGACCAGTCCCTTCAAGATGAGATTTTTCTCCCCCTCCTGTAGGGGCCTAGGAAATACGGTCTGCTGGGTACAGAGGCACTAAGTCAGCGGTGCTGAGACTCCCTTTGTGCCAGTCACCAACCTTGGCAGCAAGGCCTCACTCTGCTTGAGGGACACAACTCAGCAGTTGTGTCACACGCCAAGGTAGGGGGGAGGAGCTGGCAATCAGAAGACAAACTGCTTCCCACATGCCAGGGTACCTCCTCCTGCACCCCCATGCAGCATTTCCCTTAAACTGGTGACTAAGCCTTGCATTTCTGTTCTAGTGTGTTAGAAGGCAGGTTGAGAACCACCAAACCTGGCTGGGCTGAACGGAGTAACTGGTGGCTGGCATGCAATTTGGAAAACCATCTTTTTCATTTAGTTCCCTCTGCTGCCCAGCCATATCTTTCTCTTTCCAGAAGGTGATGGTCTGGTTTTAACCATATTAACAGAGAAAGGAGAAAGTGTAGCTAAACCCCCACTCATTCCATCAAAGTCTCTGCTGCCATTGAACAGGAAAGCATAGAGAGGAGCAGGTTTGGCTCTTGGGATCCTCCCTGCTCTGGCTGTCTTTTCTGAACCGGTTTTCCTTCACTGTAAAACCAAGGGTTAAAATAGCAAGAAGTAAAAATCAAGTATATAAAGTGCCCAGCACGGGGCCTGGTCCAGTGGGTTTTGATTTCCTCTTCTTTCCTGGCTGAATCAACACGTGATGAGGTGAGGTGGAGTGAAGTGGGGTGAAGTGCAGAGGAAGGCAAGTGTGGACAGCCCCCCATTCCAGCAGCCAGGGCTGCAGAGCTAGGAAGCTCAGGCTGGGTCTGTAATGTGGACATAATGTAATCGTGTTTTACACTCTTTACTCCTCCTCCAGGAGACAGCTGAGGGCTGAGCAAGGTGGGCCACACTGAGTGGGGAGAAAAAGCTGCAGGAGAGTGCTCTGGGGCTCTTCCAGCTCCATGGCTTGCCGGTAAGCAGGAGGTTGCCCACTAGAGTTAGGGTGGGAGTGAGGGCCTGGAAGGCAGTGACTGGCTTGAGTCCTGGGTCCCAGTGGCTGGTGATAGAGGAGGCTAAGCCCCAGGCCCTTCCCCAGGTGCCTTCAGGAGATTTCTAGTTACCCTTTTGTTATAAAATGTACTTTTATTGGTGCATTGTAGTCTCACACCATAATGAAGTTCAGAGTGATAGGGACATAGATGCACACAGCACTTGGTGAGCTTTCCCCCCGACTCCCACCCAACTCTCTCCTCTTCCTCATACACGATATTGATATCAGCACTGATAATTTCCTATATATACATAGCATCAATTGGAGTGTTTCCTTCATCAAATCTACCCCACACCCTCCGCCCTTTAGAGTTACCCTTGATGGCCTGATCCGGGTTGGTCTGGGTTTGCTCTGGGACCAGCTGGAGATCTCCCGGCAGGCACTGGTAAAAGCCAGGACCTGGACCTGGCACGATCTGGACAACAGTGACTACAACTGCTGGCCCCTGCTAGGACAGGACAGGAGCAACAAGCTGAACTTCCCTGGGTGAGTGCAGCGCTGGGTGATTGGCTTGGGAGGTACCTGTGTTACCTGTCTCGTCCTTCCTCGAGGGCTTAGATGCTCCTGGTCTGGGCCCTGAGGAAGGGTTCCAGTGGGTTTTTGATGGCCTTGTGGTGAAATATCTGTGCCTTTTCTATCGTTAGTGACTGATCTTGATTTTCCTTAGTCTGTCACATTAACCAAAACGACCTACACTCTAGGTGACAGCTAGACTAGAAGCTTCGGTGTCACTAGGCTGGAACCCCAGACCTATCATTTAGTAGTTGTAGGACACTGGGCAAGTTGTTTAACTTTTCTGATCTTTGGATTTCTCACCTGCAAAACTGAGACACTGTAATACTGCCTATGTAGTAGGATTACTCTGACCATTAGATGAAATGAAGAGGGTAAAGCACTTTGTAGATGGTTACCGAGGAAATATGACTATGGCAATGAGTTGTTTTTCAAAGAAACTTTCCTGTGGGGTTGATTCAATCTACTTATTCACCCAAATTCTTGGTTTCTTCCATCCTGGGCACTGCACAACCAGCAGGCTTAAAGCTTCATTTTGGTGATGCCAACTATAGCTCAGGACCAAGTAAAACAATCACCAACAAAACAAGTCACTATTAATTAAAAAGATTATTGAGAAAGGAAATAATTTAACCCCTCTTCCACAGGTAAGTGCTTATAGCGGTAGTTTCTGTATTAATTAACAATTGTTTTCAGTACTGGGGATTGAACCCAGGGCTCCACACATGCTAGACAAAGCACTTTACCTATGAGCTACATCCCCAGCCCAAGGATATATATATATTTTTAAAGTGGAAACATAATGTGATAGGTGAAGAGTTGAGATGAATTCACTTTGCAAATGTTTGGAGCAACAGTTAACTTCAAGATCAATACCCAGTAATTTGATCATGTGCAGATTAACTTCCCAAGTTATTTTTTGTGCCTGTATGGAAATTAAACATTTTGTGTACATATAAGCACTTGTTATCATAGTACTTACACTCTGGGTCCTTTCTTACAGGTTTCCACGTGTTCTATCTCCACAAAATCTACAAAGCTTTAACACAATGTCATTAATAGCAAAGGTGGTCATCAGGGAATTCTTTCTTCTTTGTGACTCATTTCTTTCTATCTGGGACTTCTCTGTAGACATAATGTCATCATATTTTGCCCACTATTTACTCCTTTATTTAAACCCAAAGAGGAGTTATCAAAGAGAAAAGAAAGGCTCTTTAAAGATGACAATACAGGCAGAGTTCTTTGCTCATAAGAACATTTGTAGGCTTGCCTAACAGGACTTTGCATTTTAATAAAAAGTGTTTCTGAATTCCTTTTTTTTTTGTGGTACTAGGGATTGAACCCAGGGGCATTCTACCTCTGAGCTACACCCCCAGCCCTATTTTTTTATTCTTTATTTTGAAACAGGGTCTCGCTAAGTAGCTGAGGCTAGATGCGAACCCGGATCCTCTGGTCTTAGCCTCCCAATCCTGGGATTACAAGTGTGCGCCACCACGCCCAGCCTGAATTGCTTTTAAAATGTCTCTTTACTATATTAATTATGGCTTTGTTTCTTGAGAAAACAACCTAAGTTTTGTGCTTTTTTTTTTTAAAAATAGAATTACTTAATTGAAGTCGCTTTCAACCACACAAAAGGCAACATTAAAAATGAGCCATGGTAACTTATCCAGGCCCTCTTTCAAAATAAAAAATAAAATAGGACTGGGGTTGCAACTCAGAGGTAGAGTCAAGGGAAATAATTATGCAGGCTGGGAAGAGGTAAATGATATGATATATAGTTTTTTGTGCTAGAGGGATTTAATTTGACATCAACAGAAAAAGGATTTTTCTGAAGAAAAAAATACCTTATAAATTAATCCACAATGTATTAAGCTCTAGACAGTTCTATTGATAGAACTCCTTTAATGTTTTTCTGACTCATTTGGGGCTTAACAAAGGGATTACTTTAGCTCTTATATCTCAATTCATTGTTGTACAATTCTTTAATTATGAATTTTACTGCCTAGTGAGGTAAACAAAATAATTATGAGAGATTTTAGCATGTACATATCAAAATTGGACATCTCAGGAGACAAAAGTAAGAACATACAAGAAAAACAATACAATAAATAAACTTGTATGTGTGTGCATGTGTACTCATACACTCATGAATATGGGAAATGAAAAAGAAACGTATCTGTTGAATAGAGAAGATATGCTTTTCTTCCTATATGTTCATGGAACATTTACAGTAGTTGATCCTGGGTCCAGGAATCTAGCTCAGTGGTATAGAGCATGTGCTTAGTATGTGTGAGACCCTGGGTTCAATCCTCAACAACAACAATAAAAAAAGGTGACATCATATTTGTCACAAATAAATTCTCAATACATTAAAAAGAGGATTACTATAGGTCACATTCTTTGACCATAATTAATATCATAAATTAATAATTAAAAGCAATAATTAACAGCTTATTTAAGTTAATAATTAAAATCTTGACCACTTGGAAATGAAGAATTATGCTGCCAGATAACTTTTTTATTAGAGAAATCATTGCTGAAATTTTACACTTAGCAATCTAATGACTAACAGTTTATACAAGAATCTAAAAGATACTGTAAAAGCTATTCTCAGAATAAAATGAATTGATTTAAAAAGCTTTCATTTATACAGATAAGAGTCTAAAGATAAACTCATTTTAAAAATTCAGAAAAATAAAAATATAATAACAATAAAATTAAATAAGAGAAACAAGGAAAAGTTACAAAATTAAAGCTGAAATTGATAAAATGCAACCCAAAAACTATATCAAAATGTTACATAAATTCAGAAGTTGCACCTCCCTTCTAGTACTTCACACACACACACACACACACACACACACACACACAGATGCTTGGGATGTCATTTGGAGGTAGAGGGCCGCTGGATTCAATCCCCAGCAACCTCCGCCTCCCCACACACAAAAAGTTAGAAGTTGGTTTTTTTTTTTTTTTTTGCGGTACGGGGGTTTGAACCCAGGGGCATTCTACCTCTGCGCTACACCCCCGGCCCCATTTTTTATACTTTATTTTGAAACCGGGTCTCATGAAGTTGTGGAGGGCCTCACTAAGTGGGGTGAGAGAGAGAGACAGGGAGAGAGAGAGAGAGAGAGAGAGAGAGAGAGAGAGATGAGGCCAAGAGAGAGCTGAGGCTGGCCGCGAACCTGGATCCTCTGGTCTCCGCCTCCCAAAGTACTGGGATTACATGCATGCCCCACCACGCTCAGCAGAAGTTGGTTTTTTAGCTGGACTTGGTGGTACACTCCTGAGACAGGGGGATGGCAGGTTTGAGGCCAGCCTCAGCAACTTAGTGAGGCCCTCAGCAACTTAGCGAGATTCTGTTTCGAAATAAAAAATAAGGGGGTGTAGCTCAGCTGTAAAATGTCCCTGTGTTAAAAAAAAAAAAGAAGTAAGCCAGGCATGGTGGCACACGCTTGTAATCCCAGTACTTGGGAGGCTGAGACCTGAGGATCTGGGTTCGTGGCCAGCCTCAGCTACTTAGTGAGGCCCTCTGCAACTTAGTGAGACCCTGTTTCAAAATAAAGAATAAAAATAGGACTGGGGGTGTAGCTCGGAGGTAAAATGCCCCTGAGTTCAATCCCCAGTACCACAAAAAAAAAAGAAAAAAAAAGAAGTTGGTTTTTTGAAAAGGGCAATAAAGTAAATAAACTCATCACTAACAAGGTTAAAGAAAAAAAGAAAGCACAATTATATGGCATTTTGAATAAGAAAAGAGACATAATCACAGGAATAGAAGAGATTAAAATGGTTTTAAGGGAATATTAACTGCAACTCTATGGTAACTATTTGGAAATCTTGAGGAACTGGAAGATTTCCTAGCAATGCATAAATAAGTAAAAGTGACATAAAGAGAAGTAGAAAACTTGAACAGATTCATTACCATAAAAGAGATTTGGGAAACATGACTAAAGCTGTTCATTAAATAGAGCTGGCACCACAGGTTGATTTCCTACCTCAACTCTACCTTTTTTTTTTTTTTGGTACTGGAGACTGAACCCAGGGGCATTCTACCTCCAAGTTACACACCAGCCCTTTTTTTTTAATTTTTAATTTTGAAACAGGGTCTTGCTCAGTTACTGAGGGTCTCACCAAGTTGCTGAGGCTGGCCTCAAACCTGAAATCCTCCTATCTCAGCTCCCCAAGTACTGGGATTATAGGTGTGTGCCACCTCACCTGGCTTGGTTCTATCTAACTTTTTTTTTTTTTTTTTTTTTGCGGTACCAGGGATTGAACCCAGGGACATTTTACCTCCAAGCTACACCCCCAGCCCTATTTTTTATACTTTATTTTGAAACCGGGTCTCACAAAGTTGCGGAGGGTCTCACTAAGTGTGCCCTCTGGTCTCCGCCTCCCAAGTACTGGGATTAAAAGCGTGCTCCACCACACCCGGCAGTTCTATCTAACTTTTAAACAACAGATAAATACAATGTTATTTAAATGAGTGCTTCTCAACCGGGCTTGGTGGCCAGTGGCAGCTAGCCTCAGCTACTTAGTGAGGCCCTCCACAACTTAGTAAGACCCTGTTTCAAAATAAAGAATAAAAAATATGGCTGGGGGTATAGCCCGGAGGTAGTATGCCCCTGGGTTTAATCCCCGGAACCACAAAAATAATAAATAAATAAATAAATAAATAAATAAATAAATAAATAAATGAGTGCTTCTCAAACTTATTAGGAATCATCCAAGGATCTCATTAAAGTGCAGATTATAATTCAATGGGGGTGTATTTCTCACAAGCTGCCAGGTGATGCTGATGCTACTGGCCCCTGCCCTTTGGATGGCAAGAATTTAAACTATTCAAGAACATAGAACAAGATGGATAGATCTTTGATTCATTTAATAAAGCCAGCATAGCTTTCATACCCAAACCAGGTCCATACAATGTAAAAATAAAGGGCAACATGGATCAATTTCATTTAATAAATATTTATTGAGTGCCTGCTATGGGTGCTGATTATTATTCTAGGGGCATAAAATAAAATAAATAATAATAAAAATTATTCTATATTTAGCAGTGAATGAAACAGATGTGGCTCTGCTTTCTTGAGATCATGTATTGTGATATTTTGTCTTTCTCCTCTATTTTCTGATGCAAAAATCCACAAACCCTTGGAATCTTGGGAGTGATAAGGGTGTATTTTGTTTGCTCATTAGATGACTGGGTGGCTGGGAGACCCTAAACACCTTCAGGATGGGGCTGGTCACCAGAAAGACCAAAGGCATGATTTGAGGGTTGAGGTTTTCCTCCTTTCTTCCCCTCAACTCTTGGGAGTGGAGAGGGACTAATGGTTGAGTTGATCACCAATGGCCAATGATGTAACCAATCATGCCTGAGTAATGAAGCCTCTGTAAAACCCACAAGGGCAGGGTTTGGAAGAGCTTCCTGAGAGCCGAACATGTGGTGCTTCCTGGAGGGTGGTGCACCCAGAGAGGGCTTGGGAGCTCCCACCCCTTCCCACCTGACTTGTTCTGTTCATCTCTTCCATCTGGCTGTTCATGTGTATCATTTGTAATATCTTTTATAAGATGTGGGTAAGCATAGGTAATGTTCCCTTGAGTTCTATGAGCTGCTCTAGCAAATTAATTGAACCCAAGGAGGGGTTGTGGGAATCCTGACTTATGCCTGGTTGGTGACTAACACCTGAAGTGAGGGGCGGGCAGTCTTATGGGACTGAGCCCCCAGCCAGGGATCTGATCTTTGCCAGCTACTCTTCCAATAGAGGATTAATATCCAGAATATATAAAGAACTCAAAACACTTAACACCAAAACACTGAACAACCCAATCATAAATGGGCAAGTTAACTGAACAGCTTCTCAAAAGAAGTAAAAGTGGCCAATAATTATATAAAAAATGTTCAACATCTTTAGACATCAGGGAAATGCAAACCAAAACTACATTGAGATTCCATCTCACTCCAGTCAAAATGACTATCATAAAGAATACAAAATATAACAAATGCTGGTGAAGATGAAGGGGAAAAAGGAACCCAAGGCCTGGTTGCTGGGAATGTTAATTATTACAGCTACTATGGGTATTAGTATGAAGATTCTTTTTTTTTTAATAATTTTTTTTTTTGCGGTACCGGGGATTGAACGCAGGGGCGTTCTACCTCCGCACTACGCCCCCGGCCCTATTTTTTATACTTTATTTTGAGACCGGGTCTCACGAAGTTGCAGAGGGCCTCGCTAAGGAGAGAGAGAGAGAGAGAGAGAGAGAGAGAGAGAGACAGGGAGAGAGGGAGAGAGAGAGAGTTTGCGCATGCATGCGCGAGCTGAGGCTGGCTGCGAACCCGGATCCTCCGGTCTCCGCCTCCCAAAGTACTGGGATTACAAGCGTGCGCCACCACGCCCGGCAGTATGAAGATTCTTAAAAAACTAAAAATAGAACTACCATATGATCCAGCTATACCTCTCCCGAGTATATATCTGGAGGAAAGTCAGCATATTATAGAGAGACCTGCCTATTCATGTTTATTGCAGCACAATTCACAATAGCCAAGTTATGGAATAAACCTCGGTGCTTGTCAATGGATGAATATATGCTATATATACACAACAGAGTATTATTCATCCATAAAAAAGAATGAAGTCGTCATTTGCAGCAAGATGGATGGAAGTGGAGATCATAATATTAAATGAAATAAGCTGGACATGAAATAACAAGTATCACATTTTCCCTCAAATGTGGAATCTGGATAGGTGAGAGACAACATGAAAGCAGCAGGGAAACTATTAGAGAAGAGGAAGGGGATCAGGAGGAGAGGAAAATGAGTGGCAGATATGATTGAAGGATGTTATTTGCATGAACAAATATATCACAACGAAACCTATTATTCTGCATAATTAAAATGCACTGATTAAAAAATCCAGGTGGATAGTGTCAGACTTGAATTGAATTAGAGGACACTCAGCTGGTGTCCACTGGAGAATTATGTCCAGAATTGCTTGGGATGTGAGGGATAAGACCACCACACATCCATCTGGTGTCAGATGTGTTGAGTGACTATGTGAGAGCTAAGAGTAGGAAATCCACTGTTTTTAAAATATGTGTTCCTTCACTTATGAATATAGATGAAAAATTCTAAATAAAATACTAACAAAATATTTAAGTTGTATAACAAAAGAATAATACACTGATATATAGAATAGCCTTCCCTTCCTTCCTTTTTTCCTTCCCTCCCTCCCTCTCTCCCTTCCTCCCTCCTTCCTTCCTTCCTTTCTTTTTGGTACTGGAGATTGAACTCAGGGGCATTCTACTTCCGAGCTGTACCCCCAGCCCTATTATTTATTTATTTGTGGGGTTTTTTTTGCGGTACTAGGAATTGAACCCAGGGGCATTCTACCTCCAAGCTACACCCCCAGCCCTACTTTTTATTCTTTATTTTGAAACAAGGTCTCACTAAGTTGCAGAGGGCCTCACTAAGTAGCTGAGGCTGGCTGCGAACCTGTGATCCTCCTGTCTCAGCCTCCCAAGTCCTGGGATTACAAGTGTGCGCCACCATGCCTGGCTTTTTTAAAATTTTGAAACAGGGTCTCACTAGGTTGATGAGTCTCACTACTTGCTGAGGCTGTCCTCGACCTGTGATCCTCTTGTCTCAGCCTCCCAAGTACTGGGATTACAAACATGCACCACCATGCCCGACTCAAAATAGGGTATATTTCAAGTAGTGGAAACTGATTCACTATCAACACATATATTGCCACATTTCATTATCTTAGTGCACTTAAAAAATCCATATGATGCTATCAAGTATACTGGAGAAACATTTGATAAAATATAACAGCCATTCCTAATAAAAATTCTAGTAAGAATATAAGTACTTATCTAAGATAGACTACTTATCTAAGATACTCCCAAACACAATAGCAAATATGGTTTTCGATTGCAAAACACTGAAATCAGAAGACAGGTGTCCTATTTGCCATTATTATGCTACATTATTATAAATATCTAGTAAGGTAAGAAAATAAAATATTTGCTATAAGCTTTGGGAAGGAGCTGGGCGTGGTCACGCAGACTTGTAATCCCAGTACTTGGGAGGCTGAGACAGGAGGATCTGGGTTCATGGCCAGCCTCAGCTATTTAGTGAGGCCCTCCACAACTTAATGAGACCCTGTTTCAAAATAAAGAATAAAAAATAGGGCTGGGGGTGTAGCTCGGAGGTAGAATGCCCCTGGGTTCAATCCCCAGTACCGAAAAAAAAAAACTTTGGAAAGGAATAGAGAAAACTATTTTTTTGTCCATAACTTGATTAATTGCCTAGAAAACTCAAGAGACTAAAAATAAACTTTAGGGTTATAGGTGATTTTGGAAAAGCGGACAGAAAAAAACAACTTCTCTCTTTATTAATAGTATGTATTTAGAAGGAAATGAAAATAAGATTATTTTATTTACAGTAGTTATAAAATGTAAAATACTTAGGAATATAATTTCAAAATACCAAAGTATACACAAAAAGTACCTGTCAGCTAGTTTCAACAATTATCAATATTCTGCCAATGTTATTTGCATGAACAAATATACCACAATGAAACCTATTATTCTGCATAATTAAAATGCACTGATTAAAAATATCCAGGTGGATAGTTCTGTCTTTCCCTCCCCTCTTTTTGTACTAGAATAGTTAAAAACAAATTTCAGAAATTGAATCAGCAAATTTAATAAGATATAAAACTTATTTAAATAAAGCTATAAAAGATCAATTAAAGTTATAAATATCTGAACAAATGGAACGACATAACATATTCTTTGAAGATTTGGTATAACAATTTCAGTTATTTCCAAAATAGTTTGTACATTTAATGTAGTTTCAATTATAATTCTCAGAGGAGATGTTTTGGAGCTGAATAATGTAATCCTAAATTTCATATTAAAGAATAAATGCCTGTGAAAAGTATGAAAGAATAATGGTGAGGGGGCATCCATTCTTAGCTTTAGAACATTCTATGTGATGGACTGAACCGGTTCTCCGAGGGGACTCTCCTCCCAACCCTACCCCCATGCCTCGTGGCTGCTTCCCAAAGGATCCCGCCCCTTCCTGGGTGCCGGTCAGGCTTCTGGTGCACGCTCCATCCCACTGACCAATAAGTTTAAGGAACACGCAGGCCCCCAATAAGATGCAACACCGAGTCCAGCTATCCAATGGCAACGGGCCAACTCAGTTTAGGCCTGTATTTAATCCCAAGCGCAGCAGCGTGCTCTCTCTCTCTTCTGATCGCCTTTCTTCTGACCCCCTCCCCGTCGCTGACCCCGCCGTTCGAATAAATCTCTTGGCTGCATGGTCGTCTCCGGTGCGGTTGTTTTTGCCCTTCACTATGGATGATCCTACTATAATTTAACAAATATGGTATTAGCATAAGAAAAGATATGTGGACATAGCATATATGTATATATTAAATATACATACACATATATATGAGAAATTAATATAAAAGTGGCATTTAACTAGGACAGTTAAACTTTACTTATGCAATAGTGCTTTCACAACTGACTAGAAGGAAATTTGACTTTATCTTCCATCACTAATAAAATCATATTCCAAGCTAGGCATGGTGGCACATGCCTGTAATCTCATGACCTGGGAGACTGAAACAGGAGGATCTCAGGTTCGAAGCCAGTCTCAGCAACTTAGTGAGGCTCTCAGCAACTTAGCGAGACCCTGTTTCCAAATAAATAAAATACTGCTGGGAGTGTAGCTCGGAGGTAGAAAGCCCAGGGTTCAATCCCCAGCACCAAAAAGCAAGCAAGCAAACATACAAAAGATTCCAGGTAGATAAAATATTAAAATGTGCCCAGCACAGTGGAGACTGAGACAGGAATATTGCAGGTTTGAGGCCAGCCTCAGCAACTTAATGAGCCCCTGTTTCAAAATATAAAATAAAAAGGGCTGGGGTATAGCTTGGAGGTGGAATGCCCCTGGGCTCAATCCCCAGTACCAAAACAAAACAAAACAAAACAAAACAAAACAAAACAAAAACACACAAAATATCCTAGAAGAACAATATAAAACCCACAAAAGATGACAAGTGCTGGCAAGAGTGTGGACAAAAGGGAACCCTTGCAGACTGTTGATGAGAATATAAATTAGCACAGCTATTATGGAAAACAGTGCTATTTCTCAAATTAAAAAATAGAACTACCATATGATCCTGTGATCCCATTACTGGGTAAATATCCAAAGGAGACAAAATCAGTATGTGAAGGAGATACCTGTACTCTCAGGCTTATTACAGCATTACTCATGATAACCAAGAAATGGAAGTAACCTCAGTTTCCATCAACAGATGAATGAATAAAGACAATGTGATATATATATGCAATTAGTCTTAAAAATGAAGGAAGTCCTGTCATTTGCAACAACATGGATGAACCTGGAGGACATCACATGAAGTGAAATTTGCCATGCACACAATGACAAATGCAGCACGATCTACCTGACCTGTGGAGTCTAAAGAAGTTGAACTCATAGAAGTAGAGAGTAGAACTGTAGATACCAGGGGCTGGGGGGAATGAGGATGGGGGATCTATTTGTCAAAGCATACAAAATTTCAGTTAGGAGGAATAAGTTCAAGAGCCCTATTGCATGAGGAGATGACTATAGTTAAAAACAATGTATTCTTGAAAATTGCCGAGACTATATTTTAAGTGTTCTCACCACAAAAAATGATAATTATGTGAAGTAATGCATGCTGGATTTAGCCATTCCACTATGTATACATATTAAAAAACGTGTTCTACACAGTAAACATGTACAATTATATTGTTTTTTGCAGTACTGGGGATTGAACCCAGGGGCATTCTACCTCCAAGCTACACCCCCAGCCCTATTTTTTATTCTTTATTTTGAAACAGGGTCTCACTAAGTTGCGGAGGGCCTCACTAAGTAGCTGAGGCTGGCCATGAACCTGGATCCTCCTGTCTCACCTTCCCAAGTACTGGGATTACAAGCGTGCGCCACCACACCTGGCTAAACATGTACAATTATTATTTGCCAATTAAAAATGTTAAAAATGAAAAAAATTGGTTACCGCAGAGGGGTGGGTTGGAAGGTGCAGAGTGTGGAGGAGGCTGGTTAGTTTAAAAAGAATCTGTGTCACTTTACTTTTTGCAACAATCATGTAATACTTTTATAATACAGAAAAAAAACCACCAAAATAAAGAGAAATTTAAAAAATATATTTACTGTATCTCAAATGTCTAGAACAGTGTTTGGCACCTATTGGGCACTCAATTAATGTTGGTCGAATAAAGAAATCAGTGAATTTTTTAAATGTTTGTTGAGTACCCTGTGTGTGCTAGGCACTGGGCAGCAGGTATTGCCCTATGGTTGTGTGGTAAAGCCGCATGAGGAAATGGATATTTCATGGATATACCATGGAAATGGTATATCATGGGGCAAACTATGTGCTCTCAGATGTAACTAGGTAAATCGTCTGTAGTCACTCCTTTAGTCCAAGAAAGGGGCAGCATCTGTTCTCCAGTGCATTGTAAGGGATTCCACTGAAGTTGTTTATTTCATACCTTTGACATACTATCTATCTGTTCTCTGTATCTGCTGGTTCTGCATCCATGCATTCAACGAACTGCAGAATGAAAATATTTGGGGAAACATTTTGTACTGAACATGTACAGACTTTTTTCTTTGTCATTGTTCTCTGAACAATATAAAAACGATTACATAGCATTTGCATTGTGTTAAATATTTATAGTTAACCTAGAGGTTCTTTAAAGTGTACAGGAGAGCCGGGCTTGGTGGTGCACGCTTGTAATCCCAGTACTTGAGAGGCTGACACCAGAGGATCTGGGTTCGTGGCCAGCCTCAGCTACTTAGTGAGGCCCTGTTTCAAAATAGAGAATAAAAAATAGGACTGGGGGTGTATCTCAGAGGTAGAATGCCCCTGAGTTCAATCCCCAGTGCCGCAAAAAAAAAAAAAAAAAGTGTACAGAAGGAAGTCAGGAATAGTGGTACACGCCTGACATCCCAGTACTGGGAGGCTGACATAGGAAGATTTCAGGTTCGTGGCCAGCCTCCTCGACTTAGTATGACCCTGTTTCAATATAAAAAATAAAATCAGGCTGGGGTGTAGCTCAGAGGTAGAATCCCTCTGGGTTCAATCCCCAGTACCACACATGCACAAAAGTATTCTTAGCTGGGCATGGTGGCACATGATTGTAATCCCAGTACTTGGGAGGCTGAGACAGGAGGATTGCAGGTTTGTGGCCAGCAAGGCCCTCCCCAACTTAGTGAGACCCTGTTTCAAAATATAAAATTAAACAGGGCTGGGGTGTAGCTCAGGGTTAGAACAACCCTGGGTTCAATCCCCAGTACCACCTCCCCACACACAAGTGTACAGGAGGGTTATATAGATTATATGCAGATACTATGCCATTTTATCTAAGGGACTTGAGCACCTGCAAATTTTGGTATAGAGGGGTGGTCCTGGAAACAATCTTGCATGGATAGCAAGGCACAACTGCACAGATCTACATCTTTCACATTTCTAGTAATCCTTTACAGGGCGAGGGAAGGTGTGATAAGGGCATATAGAGTAGTGATCTTTCTGACATTGACCATGTTGACCGCACCAGATAACTCTGACATCTTTTCCAGCTTTACCAAGAATACTTTTTTCATTTCCAAACACATCGTCTCTGTTGTCTGCTGACTTCTGATTGTTTTTTACTTGTTATCTGGAAATAAAGTTCTTTTTCATTTAAAAATATTTCTTCCCTCTTTTCAAAATTTGGGGTCAGAGTAAGGGGTTGAGTGTCTGCTGTAATTGCTGCCTTAATTTATTGTAATACACACACCCTCCTTAAGTACTGCTGACCATAAGTGCACTTATTTTATAAGACATTTTCTGTCAAGGAAAATGAAGAGCTCATAAATTGGATTAGGCTTTTCACTTATTTCCTTTGGGCATTTGTCTGCATTTGTGAATGTTTGCTGCCCATAGGCAAAATCAGCATCAATATTGAGATCAATGCATTTTTCTGCCCAATGATGCATTATACATATTAACTCATAATGGGCAGAATCACAAGCTTGAGAGTTTCTCCTTCTTCTTCCTTCTTTCTTTTTCTTGTCTTTTTTTTGTGGTACTGGGGATTGAATCCAGGGGCATTCTACCTCTGAGCCATATCCCAGACTTATTTTATTTTTATTTTGAGACAGATCTTGCTAGGTTGATGAGAGTCTCACTACTTGCTGAGGCTGGTCTTGAACCTTTGATCCTCCTATCTCAGGCATGCATCACCACACCTGGCTTTTTTTTTTTTTTTGGTGCTGGAAATAGAACCCAGGTCCTTGCATATGCTAAACACATGTTCTACCACTGAGCAATACTCCCAGCCTCTCTTTTTTGTTTTCTTTTAAAAAAACTAGGATGGAACTTGAGAATATTATGCTAAGTAAGATTAGCCAGTTTCAGAAAGGGAATAGTCATATGCTTTCTCTCATATGTGGAAGCTAGAGAGAAATTGGGTAACAAAAGAGACCTCAGATAAAGGACTAGAAACTTCAATGGAGTGATGGAGAGGATTTAGGGGAGGGAGGAGGAGGGATAGAGACATAATGAAGATAACAGTTTAAATAATGCTATGTACACGTATGAAATTATCAATACCAATCTCAATGACAGGTATGGGAAGGGGAGGGAGTGTGGTGGTACCCGGAGGGAAACACACCAAGTGCTGTGTGCATGTATGTATATTCCTATCACTCTGAACCTCATTATGATGTATAATTACAATGCACCAATGAAAGTATATAAAAACTATTGAGGACTTACTATATGCTAGGCACTTTAAGTTATTTCTTTTAATTCTCACAACAATTTTATGGACTAGGTACGACGAAGAAAGCAACACTAAGTGAAATGGGTAATAAAACACATTAACAAAAAGTCTCTGGTTCCAAAGCCCATGCTCTTAACTACCGTGCTGAATTTCTCTTGTCTATTGCATTATATTGTCAAATTCTGTAACTTGCCTTCTAAA
Source organism: Glis glis (assembly GCA_004027185.1). Classification (NCBI taxonomy): domain Eukaryota; kingdom Metazoa; phylum Chordata; class Mammalia; order Rodentia; family Gliridae; genus Glis; species Glis glis. The sequence goes on from PVJS01019707.1 coordinate 19,269, forward strand.
ATACCTTTGTATTAGAATACTCAAGTAAAACTCAAGTATCTTGATCCCTGACTCCAGCCCTCAGTTTTTTTGTAGCTTCATTTCCACCACATAATAAAAAAATTTCCAGTCCTTTGGTCCTTCTACTTCCTCCCAGTCTAGCAGCCTCATCTTGGGCTTTCTTTCCTTTCTGTGAGCCTGTGTTTGATCATCTAAAATATTCTTCCACAAATACCTTCTTTTACTTTGACCCTACAGTTAAACCCAGTCTACAATATCCCATCCCTGGCTTAATGCCACAATTTGCTTCAGGTTCTGATTCCTAGCTTTAGATTAGCTAATCAATGCTTGAAAAAAATCAACGAACTTTGTAATGAATCTTGCAGATTGGTATCACTACACACTGATGACCTCAGGCTCTTGCTGGTCTCTCAGCAGCCTCCTTTAGTTCTGTGACTGGCTATTGTCAGGCTCCTTTTTCATGACCCTCAACAACTATGCTGTCACTGTCATCTCTCTCTTTTTGGTGGTACTGGGGATTGAACCCAGGTCCTTGCACATGCTAGGTAAGTGCTTTACCACTGAGCTGTATCCCTTGTCCCCCCACCTTTTTTGTGGTGCTGGGAATTGAACCCAGGGGCATTTTACCTCCAAGTTACACCCTGAGCCCTATTTTATTTTTATTTGGAAACAGGGTCTCGCTAAGTTGCTGAAAGTCTCACTAAACTGATGAGACTGGCTTCGAACCTTTGATCCTCCTGTCAGCCTCCCAAGTACTAGGATTACAGGTATGCACCACCACACCGGGCTCTAGCCTTTTTTAAAATTTTATTTTGCGATAAGGTCTTACTAAGTTCCCCAGGCTGGCCTTGAACTTATGATTCTTACTTCCTCAGCTCCTGGGTAGCTGGGATTAGCCAGTCTCAGGTGTGTGCCACGGTGCCTAGCTTCACTTTTTTTAGGTTCTCACTTAGCTTATTCTTAGCAGACTATGTTTTATCCTACTTCACTAAAGTATGGAGGCTCAGTTATTATGTTGCTCAAATTTCCATCCCTTTCATGGCCACTTCCCTACATGCATATGATTTCTTCCATAGGGTAAGTGGTCCCCTTTCCTGTTCAAACCTCCTTTTTTTGTAGCTTCATTTCCACCACATAATAAAAAATTTCCAGTCCTTAACTCTATTTTTTTCTCTTTCACTTGAAACTTGATCCATAGGTTTTCCCTTTTTTGTATTTCTTCTCTACTGGCCACCGCCTTTTCCTCCTCCTCCTCCTCCTCCTCCTCTTTTTCTTCTTCTCTTCTTAGTTATAACATATTCAGTTCCCTTTCATCCTAGAAAACAATAACAATACCAACAAATATGCCTGAACTCAAGGTTAATTGACCCACTCTAACACCCAGTCTCTCTTTTCTTTTTTAAAATTTGGTCTTTTGAATGAGTAAGTCTACAATGTCCTCACCTCCCACTCATTATTCAACACACTGAAGTCTATTTTCTGCTTCCTTCATTGCCTTGAACTCCTACTAAGGTCACCAAGGGCCCTGTACTGGCCTAATCCAAAGGGCATTTTTAGTGCTTGTCATTTATTATTTATCTATTTATTTATTTATAATATATTAATGTATATTACATTATAATAACATTTTAATGTAAACCAAACTACATTGGCTTATTTGGTCTCATTTCTTTTTAAATATAGATTATTTTGTCTCGCAAATATAGATTACTTTGTCAAGATGGGTGAATGATCCAACAAGTTTACTTTTCCCTGTAAAGTTCACATGGAAATGGCAGTATAAAAGAAAGTTCTCCATGCTTATCTCCCACCACCATCAGTATTCTACACACACACACACACACACACACACACACACACACCTCACTAGAGCCCCATCTCCTGCCATCAGCTAGCATTAAGGTACTAAAGTTTTCTTGGGAAGTACAATCCCAATGCAATGAAGTAAAGGAAAAGAGAAGTGAGGGAAGAATTGCAAGCAAATGCTACTAGTCACAGCTTTGTGACAGCCATAAAGATGCCCAGGCAATCACTTGAAAGATAAAAAGTGCACCTGCTCGGACAGGCAGGATGTCCCTGGACAGGCTGCATGAGAAAACCATGCCTCTGATAAATCCATCTCCCTCCCCCTCTAGTCTCTTGTCTCTTGCGGGTCAAAGTTGCCCCAGGAGAGTTCATTCCTGTTTACCTGTGGGCTGCCTCACCAGGCTCCCAGAAGTAGAAAGTGAATCTGGAAACTGCCAGAGTGTGGCTGGTCTGCCTCAAGTGGCATTGCGGGGGTCTGTGAAATGGGTCTGAAAAAACCTACAGAAGTATAGATGTGTCTGGCATACATGGTTAAATTTGCATTTAAAAATACTCTGATAGTTATAGAGTATGAATTTGAAGGGAGGGAGAGGTCAAACAAAAAGACCAGATAGGAGACGGTGAAAATAGTTCAGAAGAGGAACAAGCTTGTGGGCTAGGGTGCTCATAGTCAGAAGAAGAGGCAGGAGATTCATAGCTAGCACTCTCTGGACAGTAACTACAGGCAGCACTAAGCTTCATACACATCATCTCATCTCATCTGCTTGACAAGGATGGCACATAGGTTTTAAGCATGGTCAATGGCTGGATGGTGGAACCACTAAATCAAAAAAGAAATACAAGGGTAGAGCCAGTGTAATAGAAAAGATAATGAGTCAGGGGTTGGGTGTGGAGATATCACCACTGTGGCATGGACCCAAGTCTCTTTAGTGAGGTTCAGACTAGATTTGTAGACTTGGAATGACCAGGCATGGCGGCACATGCCTGTAATCCCACCACCTGGGAGGATGAGACAGGAGGATCGCAGGTTTTCAGCCAGCCTCAGCTACTTAGTGAGGCCCTCTACAACTTAGTGAGATCCTGTTTCAAAATAAAAAATGAAATAGGGCTGGGGGTGTAGCTCAGAGGTAAAATGCCCTCGGTTCAATCTCCAGTAACACACACACACACACACACACACACACACACACACAGTGTGGATGGATGACATGATATTAAGAAAATGTGTAGAATAGAAAGGTTAAAAGACACCATAAATTCGCAAATAAAGTCCAAGATATGAAAAGAAAAAGAGCAGTTAAAGCCTGAAGCAAGAGAATGCAATGTTGTAGAAGTTGGGGAAATAGAGCGTTTCAAAAGGAAATAAGTAAAAGAGATAAGCAGATCAGAAAGGACAAGCACTAGCTGGGCGTGGTGGCACATACTTATAATCCCAGTACTTGGGAGGCTGAGACTGGAGGATTGCAGATTCACGGCCAGCCTCAGCTACTTAGTGAGGCCCTCTGCAACAGTGAGACCCTGTTTCAAAATAAAGAATTAAAAAATAGGGCTGAGGGTGTAGCTTGGAGGTAGAATGCCCCTAGGTTCAAACCCCAGATCCACAAAAATAAATAATACACATTGAAAGGTTGTCATGGAAATAGGTAACAGTCATTTCACAAAATGGTTTTAGATGATAAATTATTGAGTGATGGAATGCTTTGTTATTTGCTTTGAGGCATCTTTAGTGCACGTGCGTGCTCTCATATTCATATTCTCTCTCTCTCTTTGGGGAATAGAAAATGGGAAAGGAACCTGTATCTGATGAAATTCTTTAGTTAAAAGCAACAGATAAATTTTGGTTCATTTAGGCAAAGACATATGCTTATTGGTAGGATGAGAGGACAATAAACAGAGTTGAAAGAAGTGTGGAAGAGGGCACTTCAGAGGGATCAGGAATATAGAGCAACTCTGAGGATCTGGGGGACAGTAATCGTGGGGCAATCTCTTCACCTTCCAGGGAGTTATTGATCTGCTTAGTTCAAGAAAAAATTCTGTTTGCACACACACACACACACATACACACACACACACACACACACCTTTTTTCTTGTAGAGATTTTTTTTTGCGGTACTGGGGATTGAACCCAGGGGCATTCTCCCTTCGAGCTACACCCCCAGCCCTATTTTTATTCTTTATTTTGAAACAGGGTCTCACTAAGTTGTGGAGGCCTCACTAAGTAGCTGAGTGGGGCTGCAAACCCGGATCCTCTGGTCTCAGCCTCCCAAGGACTGGGAATACAAGCGTGCACCACCACACCTGGCGTAGGGAGATTCTTGTGGAGAGATTCTCACAGGGCTTCATAGCTGATTTCAGATTATAAATCTTAAACCATAGAGAATAGACCTGGCATGGCCATACAAGAGATGCCGGCATCAAATGGAGAAATCCATTATGTTGGAACAGCTTTTTTTCTCTGCAATTTTCTTAAAATCTTTGGGAGCTGGGTACATGCCTGTAATCCCAGTACTTGGGAGGCTGAGACAGGAGGATCACAGGTTCATGACCAGCCTCAGCAACTTAGTGAGACCCTCCACAACTTAGACTGTTTCAAAATAAAAAATAATAAAAGGTAGAATGCCTCTGGGTTCAGTCCCCAGCACCAAAAAACAAAACAAAACAAAACAAAAAAAACCAAACCTTTGGGATTTTATTTTACCCTTTATGCATCTATGGCTTCCTACTGTCTTGTTTTTTTTTTCATTTCTGAATTTTTATCAGTGAATTTAATTCACAAGGGCTTTCTGCTTTATGATGTCCTCTTCAGGGATCTCCATTTCATTACCTCCCCAACCCTTCCTCTCTTTCTAGGCAATATCCCCAATGCTACACATTTCTAGATCCCACTTTCCCCCTTCTTTCTGTCCTCTTTCCTTAGTGTCTTCCTTTTAAAAGTAGCTAAATATAAAAACAGAAATGTTACTGTGCTGTTGGTCAATAGTGAGTTAATCCTAATTTTGGAAGACTGCATTATTGTTCCCAATTCTTCAATCCTCCCACTGTTCCCACCATTTGCCATGTAACTTTGTGGTTCCTCTCACTAGAGATGGAATATATTTCCCCATCCACTGATGTTAGGATTGGCCATGTGATTTTCGTTGGCTGATATTAATGGACATGATGATAGTAAAGGCTTCAAATACGCCCTTGGCTTTTGGCTTGCCCTCTTGTACTGCATTGCCATGAGCATATCCCGGATTTTCTCCTATTCCCAGAAGAATGAGTGGCATGTGGAGCAGAGCTGCCCCAGCCAGCTCACACACCCACAGTGTGAGACTGAGGTGTCCCAGCCAGACCTGCAGACTTATGCACATGAGAACAAGTGCTTCTTATTGCATGCCCCTCAATTCTGTATGTATATATATGTTTTGTGGTATTGGGGATTGGACCCAGGGGTGTTCTACCTCTGAGTTATACCCCCAGCCATTTTAATTTAATTTTTTTAGAAAATTTGATTCAGGGTCTCACTAAGTAGCTGAGGACTTTGCTAAGTTGCTGAGGCGGCAATCCTCTGGTCTCAGTATCCAAAGAATGAGATTACAGGTGTGTGTCACCATGCCCAGTGGGTATCATATTTTTGGCTTATTGCTCATATATAATAGGAAATTTTCGGTCATTTATTCCATAACCAGCTTCTTTAGTGAATATTCTGATTAGTTCTGATAGCTTTGCAATTGATTTACCTGAAGTTTTTAGATAAACTATCATGTGATAGTCCTTTTCCCTTTCTGATAGTTATACTTACCTTTTTATATTGCCTTCCCTCCAACCCCTGTTTGGCAAAATAGCCAAAGCAATTTAAATAGCAGCGGTAACACTAGATATCATTGTCTTGATCCTGAAACTTACAGCTGTATGTGTAAGGGGCTTTATTTTTCATTTTTTGTTTTTCTATTCAGGCATTCATGAATTTTGTTAAATAAGGAAGTTGTTTCCCATGTTAAGTGCCCTGGAATGGATTATAGAATGCGGAAATTATCTGTACCTTGGAAATATGTTCTTTTTTTTTTTTGCGGTACCAGGGATTGAACCCAGGGGTGTTCTACCTCCGCGCTACACCCCCGGTCCTATTTTTTTTATACTTTATTTTGAAACCAGGACTCACGAAGTTGTGGAGGGCCTCACTAGGTAGAGAGAGAGAGACAGGGAGAGAGAGAGCGAGAGCTGAGGCTGGTCGCAAACCCAGATCCTCCGGTCTCCGCCTCCCAAAGTACTGGGATTACAAGCGTGCGCCACCACGCCTGGCTGGAAATATGTTATTTTCAAATTATGTCAACTGGTGTGTGGAAGAAAATTACATAAAGTCTTCTTTAGAAAGAAAGAAAATTAGAAGAAGAAGAAGAAGAAGAAGAAGAAGAAGAAGAAGAAATGAATTTTCCCCTTTAAGAATAGAAATCAAATTCCTGGTAGTGCTTGTTAGCTAGATTTTGAAGGTTCAAGAAAAGTGTGCAAGCCACATGCATTTGTTTTGATTGAACTAACTGTTCTCCAGCTCCTGACACCAAAAGAGAAGAGAATTTTTCTAGTACTTAAAAAAATTCTGTTAGCTCTGTTTAATTTACTGTCCCTAACACTTGTGAAATACTGTTTAGATAAATTATATTATTTTAATAGTGTTTTTTATGAAGAGGTATAATGAATGGCTCAAATGTTCAATAAATTTTTTTCTTTTTTTTTGTTTTGTTTTGTTATTCTTGTGTTGGGAATTGAACCTAGGGTCTCGTGCATGATAAGCACACATTCTTCCACTGTGCTATACCCCCGGCCTGTGTTCAGTGATATAAGTGATGCACAGTAAACTTCTGAGACTTTCCTTAAATGTGAATTGTAATCAACATTTAGATAAAAGCATATACTTACAATATTCTACAATAGTGGATTTAAAAAGATAGTAAGACAATTCTTGACAGTTTTGTTCCCTGAAAGCTAAATGCAGTGCATAAGTGATAGGGTGAGATAATTACACGGACATGGATAACCTCAAGTAACGCTGGAAACCACATTCATCAAGGCAGTGTACAGAATGGATTTAAGGAACATGCTTATTGGCTATCCATATCATTTACCTTCCTTGCCTTTGCTTTTCCTTCCCCTCTTTTCACTCCTCCCCCATTGAGAAACCCAGTCTTGAAGGAACCCACTCAACTTTCTTCTCCTCCTTTTCCTCTGTTGACCTCCGGCTCTAAGCTTGAAGGCAGTTGAGGGCACTCACAGGTGAATGTGTCAGGTGTGCAGCTGGCTGAGTGGGGTTCTTTTTCCTTGCAGGGAAACGAGGGACACCCAGGACCCACCTGCCAACCCTCCTGCCCTGCCCCAGCCCCTTTCCCCTCCCATCCTCCCTGGAGGGATCTAGGGAATCATCCTCCATCCTGTCTGAATCACCTCCCTGGGCCTGAAATGGCTCACAGTCGACAGGCCAGACTCACGACAGTGTGAGGCCAGGAGGGAGGGGGCACTAGGTGCTAGAGCACCTGGACCTGAGGTGCCAGGAAGTTGTCCTGTATGGACTCCACTGCAGCAGAGCTTGCCCATGCTGACCGATGTTGGGGTGGGGGCGCTGCTGAGGACAGTGGTGTGGCCAGCAGGTCTCACTGGGTGCAGCACTGCAGGCTGCCCCTCTGATGAGGGGAGGGAAAGCTGTGTACCTCTTCCCTCCAATCACGTGTTGAAGCCCTAACCCCAGTGTGATGGTATTTGATGCTGGGGTCTTTGGGAGGTAATTAGGTTTAGATTAGGTCATGATGGGGTCAGTATTATTATTAGAAGAGGAAGACAGTGATCTCTCTCTCCAGGGCTAGGTGAGCACATAGTGAGAAGGTGGCTGTCCACAGGCCAGGGAGAGAGCCCTTATCAAGAATCAATTTTGAGCCGGGCGTGGTGGCGCACGCTTGTAATCCCAGTACTTTGGGAGGCAGAGACCAGAGGATCCGGGTTCGCGGCCAGCCTCAGCTCTCTGTCTCTGTCTCTGTCTCTGTCTCTGTCCCTGTCTCTCTCTCCCCCTGTCTCTCTCTCTCTCTCTCTCTCTCTCTACCTAGTGAGGCCCTCTGCAACTTCGTGAGACCCGGTTTCAAAATAAAGTATAAAAAAATAGGGCCAGGGGTGTAGCGTGGAGGTAGAACGCCCCTGGGTTCAATCCCCGGTACCGCAAAAAAAAAAAAAAAGAAAAAAAAAGAATCAATTTTGCTGGCACCTTGATCTTGAACTCCTCAGCCTTTGGAACTATGAGCAATAGATGTGTTGTTTAAGCCCCAGATTGTGGGACCTTGTCGTAGCAGCCCAAGCTGTCTAAAATGAGGGCCCTTCCACACAGCAGAACATGAATTAAGCCTCTGTTGGCTCTTATTTTTCCAAACAATAGACATAGTATAGACTCCTTCCCCAACTCCTATAATAGTTAAATTTTTCACAAATTCACAATTATATATACATATATTAGTTTAAATATATTATGTGTTAATGTTTGCATAATTCGTGATTTCTTAAAAGACCATGGCAGAAATACACATTGCCTCCTCTGAAGAAAGCCTCAGGAGGTAGAACCCCCTTGGGTTCAATCCTCAGTATCACCAAGGGAAAAAAAGCCTCAGGAAAAATCTTTCCTGTAGCTTCAGATTATTTTAAATTCATTTCCTATAACTTGACCTACTTTTATATTCTTTTGTTTTACTATTATATCTGAGTGGAATTAATCTAAAATTAATCTAAAACCTTGCCCTGGTTAATTCAGAAGTTGATCTGCGTGTTTGTGGTTTTTTTTTTTTAATTTTTTTTTTTTTGCGGTACCGGGGATTGAACGCAGGGGCGTTCTACCTCCGTGCTACACCCCCGGCCCTATTTTTTTATACTTTATTTTGAAACCAGGTCTCACGAAGTTGCGGAGGGCCTCACTAAGTAGAGTGGGAGAGAGAGATGGGGGGAGGAGAGAGAGAGAGAGAGAGAGAGAGAGAGACAGCGCGCGTGCGCGAGCTGAGGCTGGCTGCGAACCCGGATCCTCCGGTCTCCACCTCCCAAAGTACTGGGATTACAAGCGTGCGCCACCACACCCGGCTTTGTGGGTTTTTTTTTTAAATGCTGTGTATTTTCTCTTTCAAGAATGTGACTTGGCGTGTATGTAATTGTTTGAACTTTTTTTTTTTTTTGTGGTACTGGGGATTAAACCCGGGGCATTCTACCTCCAAGCTACACCCCAGCCCTATTTTTTATTCTTTATTTTGAAACAGGGTCTCACTAAGTTGTGGAGAGCCTCCCTAAGTAGCTGAGGCTGGCTGTGAATCTGCAATCCTCTGGTCTCAGCCTCCCAAGTACTGGGATTACAAGTGTGCGCCACCAGGCCCGGCTAATTGTTTGAACTTTTATGTGGATTGGATTAGGGTGGTCGCTTCAGTCCATCTATTCTGTGACTCCCGGTGCTCTGGTTTCCACCTTGGCTGCAGGAGAGCTGTCCCAGGAGTTTTCCTGGAAGGCCGTGTGGGTGCTGAGTGCTGAGGCTTTGCGCATCTCACAACATCGTGTTGCTTTTCATGAGAAACAACTTGACTGGTGGGGATTGTTGGATTACAACTTTCCCTTAAAATTCTGGTTTTTGTGTTGTGGAAAATATTAGCTTAACTTTTCCTTCTTTGTAGACAATTTTGTTAATGCTTCCCTGATGCTAAAAGGATTAATTTCATACCTTGAAGTTCATTATTTGCATCCTTGCAGGTCTAGGAGTTAGTCTTTTGCCATTAATTACACCTGGTTCCTAATGAGTAATTTTCATCTAAAGATATATTTCTTCTCTTTTTTTTAGTTCAGGTGAGCTTTTTCTCTTTTTAAGATTGTTGTTACTTTTATATTTGTTCTGATTTTCTTTGGGCATATAAAGTATATGTTGGCTTGCTGGTCTCTGTTCTTGGTATCTTTTTGTTTTCTTTCTCATAATTTTATCTCTGTTCCCTTTCTTTAGCTTCCTGAGAAAATGTCTCAGTTTGTCAAAATATTATCGATTTAAATTTTGCTGTGTTGATTCTGTTCTGCAATCCTTCTAATCCTCATTAAGCCTCTGCCATTCCGTGTCTAGAATCACAACATTCCTTCTTGCTGCCATCTCTTTTTTGTCTGCCTGGGTCTCAGCCATATTCTTTCTCAATGCAAATGACTGCCCTAACACCTTGTCCCAAATGTGTCCATATGGGGCAAGTGCACACATCAGCGGCACCTCCTTCCCTCCCTGGCCTGGGCTGAGTGGACCAGAGGTGAGCATTGGAACCAAACAGGCTTCATCTTTCAAGAATCTGAACAAAGAGACAGAGGGAAGTAGGCAGATTGTCTCATAGAATTATTGTTTCATAGAATTCATTTTTTAAAAAAAATATTTTTAACTGATATATAAAACATAAATATTGTACATATTAATGAGGTCATCTAAAATGTTTTGATACATGTATACATTGTGTAATGTTGAAATCAGGTTAAACATATGTATCTTCTCAAATTTATCATTTCTTTATGATAAAAACTTGCAGAATCCTTTCTTCAAGCTTTTTGAAATATACAGTGCATTAGCACACCAGAACTTCTTACTCCTATCTAATTGAAACTTAGATCAACTTTTCCCTATCCCCATTCCTCTACTCTCACCAGCCTCTGGTAACCACTATTTTACTCTCAACCTCTATGAAATCAACTTTTTTAGATTTCACATGAGTGAGATCATGCAGACCTTGTCTTTTTGTGCCATCCAAGTGGTCACAAATGTCAGGATTTCATTCTATTTTATGGTTGAATAGTATTCCATTTTTCTTTATTTATTCATCAATTGGTAGACATTTAGGTTGTTTCCATTTCTTGGCTATTGTGAATAGTGCTGCAATGAACATGAGAGTACAGATGTCTCTGACGTACTGATTTTATTTCCTTTAGATATATACCCAGTAGTGTGATGGCTGAATCCCATCTGATAGTTCTATTTCTACTTTTTTGAGGAACTGCCATATTGTTTTCCATAATGGCTATACTAATTTACTCTCACCAATAGTGAGAGTAAATTTTTCTTTCCTCCACATCCTTGCCAAGACTTGTTATCTTTAGTCTTTTTGATCATAGCATTCTGACTGAGCGAGGCGATATCTCATTGTGGTTTTGATTTGCATTTCCCTGATGATTAATGATGCTGAGAGCTGTTGGCCATTTGAATGTTTTCTTTTGAGAATTGTCTATTAGGTTTATTGCCCAGTTTTAAATTGGATTATTTATTTATTTATATGTTGTTGAGTTTTTGGAGTTCATTATATACATAGAATTCATTTTTAAAGAGTTTAATGAGAGCACAAACAGATGTGTAGTGAACATTTACTCAGATATGCAAGAACAAGTACATCTAAAACTGTCAGTTAAACTTTTAATTTAATTCTTTTTTTTTTGTGGTACCGGGGATTGAACCCAGGGACATTCTATCTCCGAGATACATGCCCAGCCCTATTGTTTATTCTTTATTTTGAAACAGGGTCTCACTAGGTTGATGAGAGTCTCACTACTTGCTGAGACTGTCCTTGAACCTGTGATCCTCCTATCTCAGCATCCCAAGTACTGGGATTACAAGCATGCACCACCACGCCTGGCTAAACTCTTAATTTTAACTCTGGACTCCATCACATTAGATTGATGGGAAATTTACTTAAAATTTTTAATAGTCCTTTCCAATCCAGGTTGGTAAAAGAGGTCTTTAAGATATTGAGGTAGAGCTGGGTGTGGTGGCGCATGCCTGTAATCCCAGTACTTCGGAGGCCACAGGAGAATCCCAGGTTCACAGTCAGCCTCAGCAACTTAGTGAGACCCTGTTTCAAAAATAAAAGATAAAATAGGGCTGGGAGTGTAGCTCAGAGTCAGAATGCCCCTGGGTTCAATCCCCAGTACCCCCCTGCCCCCACAAACAGATATTGAGGTGTGTTCCAGGCCCTGGTTCTCTGTCTACACTGATCATCCCTGAGCCTTCTGGCATAGCACCTTCAGGTCCTGGGTCCTGCTGTTTCTGGGCCAGGCATGGAGCGTGCAGCTCTTTGGCACCATCAGGAACCTCTCAGTGATTTCTTTGCTGACTCCAGGCTAGGACAGGGAGGTGGCTCTGGTCTCAGCTTACTGCAGAATCGCTGGACTCCTGGCAGGCTTCTGGGAGTCTTTTCTTGGCCTCAGGGGATACATTCACACTTCCTTCCCGTTCCCTCAGAGAACCTTTTCTCCCTCAGGACACTTGGCAGATCTCCCAAGTGTGTTGGGCTTTGGAGCAACACTCAGGAAAGGAAGCTTTGTGGCCACTTCCACTGTCTGCCCTCCTCCAGCCTCCACAAGGAGAGGCTGCCGCTGCTCGAGATAGCAGAGAGAAAACTTACATTATGGGTGATATAGTATTTTACTGCCTCTGGAGTTCTGTGTTCTTTTACATGTATTAGATAAAAACAAATGGGCCCTAGCACATAATTTCTGTTTCTATTTACTCAAAACTTGATCTATGAGATTATATCCAATATTGGTGTTTTGTTTTGTTTTGATTCTGGGGATTGAATCCAAGGTATTCTACCTCCAAGCCACACCCCCAGCCCGATTTTATTTTTTATTTTGAAACAGGATCTCAATAACTCGCTGAGAGCCTTGCTAAGCTGCTGAAGCTGGCCTTGAGTCTGCGACTGTGTCAGTCTCCCAAGTACAGGGATTACAGGGATGCTCTATCATGCTGAGCTCCAATATTGGTGTTTATTCTCCAGGCGGGTAAGTGTATTTCTCTTGAGTGGTCTCACTTTCCACTTGGATACTTTGAGGAGCTTCCTTCTAACTGGACCTGGAGGCTGTTTCTTGGCTCAGCAACAGGACAGCCTGAGGGGAACGTACAGGTTGTTAAGCCTCCGGTGGTCCTGGCAGGACGTATGGCACAACTGTGTCTGAGGACATGACTGTGCCGGGAGTCAGCCCTGCTGTGGCGCTGCTTCTTCCTCATGCACCTACCCACTAGACTGGGGAGAGCTCTGCTGTTTCTTGGAATGCCCCTCATCCCTGCCCTGTCTCTTCTTGGCATTGCCATCAGTGGTCTCAGGACCCAGCCTTGCTGTGCCAGGAAGATGTGCTTCCTTCCTGATCCTTCCTCCATTGCTGCTGCCCATCTGGGTTGGAGTTTATGGCCCTGGGCCCCCAGCCTGCCTGCCTTCCTGGTCCACCGATGGGAAGCTCCTCTAGAGGAGGGGGATGCCAGGGGACTCTGTTCTCCTCCACTCACTTCCCACCCAGACAAACTAATTTTCTCTGGGAAATGAATTGACTCTTGGCTCCTGTACTCTTTCTTCATTCTGGATACCACATTCACTATCTCCCAAAGAATTTTCTGGCTCATGGATGGTAACTGTCCTTAGTTTCAAGCACCAATGAGATTTGTCCCAGTTTTATATTTCTAGTCATGCAGACACCTGTGCTCCGATCTCCCTCTGGTTTTTTGGTTGAACATCTTTCTGCTCCTCACTCTCCCACCAGTTATCTGTTGCCTTTAATTAACATCTAAATAGATAACACGGTCTTCTGTAATTATAATAAGAAAATGTCTGTGAACAAAACAGATGACGTTTTTTTGGCCAAATGCATAGGAAAGAGTGGTGCCAGTCACATTGATCCAAGGTCTTAAGCAGTGGCCTCTATGCAGCCAGGGTGTGGCCAGTGTTTGGGAATGAAGTTAAATATCAGAAATCTGTGCTTCCCTTTGATCTCTCCATTTAGTGCCAGATTCATCATCTGGTGCCCAGGGACAGTTCTCTTTTGAAATTCTTCTGATTTGGTCACTCTGCAGCCTCCTGAAATGATGGAAACTGCAGTGGACTGGGAGGAGAGGTGTCAGGTATCAGGAAATGTAGTCTTGACTGGCCTCCTCATCACACCTAGAAACATATTTTTCTGAGTGGAAATTAATGGTTCCCCTACATTTATGGAATGAGGATGGTTCTGATATTTGGAATAAAGTATTATAGTCAGTAGTTTTCCATATAGCATCTCATTAAAAACCTTCCTTTGGTGTACATCTGTAGTCCCAGTACTTGGGAGGCTGAGACAGGAGGATCACAGGTTTGAGACCAGTCTCAGCAACTCAGCAGGACCCTCAATAACTTAGCAAGACCCTCTTTCAAAAATAAAACATAGAGCCGGGCGTGGTGGCGCATGCTTGTAATCCCAGTACTTTGGGAGGCAGAGACCGGAGGATCCGGGTTCACAGCCAGCCTCGGCTCTCTCTCTCTCTCTCTCTCTCTCTCTCTCTCTCTCTTTCTCTTTCTCTCTCTCTACCTAGTGAGGCCC
>PVJS01019708.1:0-33420 GCA_004027185.1 Glis glis
AAAGAATAAAAAAATAGGGCCGGGGGTGTAGCGCGGAGGTAGAACGCCCCTGCGTTCAATCCCCGGTACCGCAAAAAAAAAAAAAAAAGATTCTCTCCTTGGCCTCTACATTAGTCAGTGTGATTATTATGTGGCGTGGTGAACCTCTTCTCTGATCCTGTCTATAGGGGGTTCTATATGTTTATAGCACAAAGAGTAAATAGTAATGCATGTAACTGAAAATGCAAATCATTAGGGTCAAAGGATCCCAAGATGAAATGAGTACTGTGATAACAAAACTTGACTGTAATTTGAATATATGAAATTATTGCACTAATGCATATAAAGAAAAAGGTACTGACTTAAGTAGCTTTGGAAATAAGTGGAAATTATAAGAATAAAGGCAAAAGGTATTGTATATAAGCACTATACTCTAATTGTTAAAGTTGTATCCCATGGCTGTGCCAGCAAAAAATTCTGAAAAACTTATACATGTATGATGGAACTCAACAATTAAATAAATGTATGGATGATGGCAGGAAGCAAATTTTTCACTTTTGGAGTGAGGGAATACAGGTAAGGAAAAGTTAGAATACTCCATTAGAGTTGGAGTAGCAAATTAGAGTTGGAGACATCAGTATGAGCTTACATTTAGCTTAGTGTAAATATAGATGGATATATATGTATATATTCATATATAAATCTATATATATGAATAGATGCACCTATATACATAGATTAGTATACGTTCACATATTTTATTGCTTTGTCTGTTGAGGACATACGAAAATGATATCACCGTAGCAATCAACACATATATCCCTGATATTAGTTTCTAATGCTATTCTTAGATAAAAGAATTAGTACTCCTGGGAGAAATGGTTGATTTGGGGCCATGAATACTAGAGATGAACCTGAGGTGCCTTGAAGTGTCATAAAGTAGAGAAGTGTTCAAAACAAAAATCATAAAGACTGAGGTATGCCCAAAGGACACAGAAAACTACTACAAAAGCTCCCAAAGGCCAAAGCTAAAACAATCTAACAATATATACATATATAAAATTTATATGTACTTATATTTATATACTATTCTGAGTTTGCTTTTTAATTGTAATTTTATTAACATGTTATTGAATCAGTCTCTTTCCCACTATTTCTGTAAGAGAGACTATTTAGGAAGGAGGTCATGAGCAAATATTCCAGAATCATACTACCCAAGTTCAAATTATGACTCCAGTTTTTATGCATCATCCTGGTCAGATTACATAATCTATCTGTAGTTCATTTTTCAACAAGATATTACATAATAAGGAAACATATGAAATGTTAGTCTATAGTATTGGGTGTATCATAAGCACTCAGAACATGTGAGCTATCATTAAAAGTTTGCAGAATGCACTAAGGAACATTAGCTCTTTTCATTCTCAAAATGGCAAGGTATTTTTCAAAATTGTGGAAGCAATATTTTCAAAGTGTATTGAGTTAATTGTAGAGAGAGCAAATTAACCTGCTAAAATGTATTTATTCATGCAAAATGACATTTTAAAATATTTACAATGTCCACTAATATATTTATTGACAGGTTCTAAAATTGTTTCTCTGGCTTTCTTTGATTTTTGCAAGTGAATAAATTATATATTTGGTTTTAATATGGTTGCTTATTCTAAATGCAGCCATGTAGCTTTGGTCTAGGATTTCCCGGTGCCACAATTGACCATGTCTGTATTTCTGTGAAAATTTCAATTAGAATGGTTGCTTGATGTTGGATAGACTAATAATTGACAATTGACTGAAATTTAAAGCTATAAAACAGTTGTATCAAATTTGACTGAACTCAGACTTGATTAGACATCCAAAAGATGTAAATTAGTCAATAATGTCAGTAAGTAAAAGTTCCAAGTGGGTGGTAATTTTGGGTGGGTGATGAGAGAAGTGGAATGAGGCACTGGTCCCATTAGAAGTTCAGAGCAGCCGGTGTGGTGGCTCATGCTTGTAATCCCAGTACTTTGGGAGGCAGAGACTGGAGGATCTGAGTTCAAGGCCAGCCTCAGCTCTCTCTCTCTCTCTCTCTCTCTCTCTCTCTCTCCTTAGTGAGGCCCTCCGCAACTTCGTGAGACCCGGTTTCAAGATAAAGTATAAAAAATAGGGCCGGGGGTGTAGCGCGGAGGTAGAACGCCCCTGGGTTCAATCCCCGGTACTGCAAAAAAAAAAGAAGTTCAGAGCAACTGCAAAAGCCAAAGCACTACTCCCATTCCTCCATATGGACAAGTTTTTAAAACTTGTATGAAGTGTTAAGCTGATGAGCTTGAAGTGCATTCATTCCCCTTCAGTTTTTCCACAATTAACTAAAGTGACTATGGGTGACTAAAAAGATCATGTCTTTCAAAAGATGCCCAGGGGGCCGTTTAAAAACAATAAAGATCTCGGAACCATCTTAAGGTCAGAGTATAACAGGAGAGACATTTTATCACATCATGTGGGTTCTTCCTAGAAGTCTCTCACCTTATTATTTCTAGCTCATTGACAGCTCTTCAAAAACTGCATTCTCTGGAGTTTTACCAAAAATCCTGCTTTGTTTTTCTTTAAAGGCATTCATGAACTAATACGTCTAGGAAGTTTCATTTATTAAAAAGTATAATTATACATTTACATTTTAATTATAGATTTACATCTTCACATGGATGAATTGTGTTGAGCAGAACTTTTCCTATCAAAATATTTCCATCTAGGACTTCCGAGCTTTCCTTAATTTCTCTCATATCATTTGTCGGGTTTACTGAGATATAATTTAAATATAATAAGCTTCATCTTTTTAATGTATAGTTCAGTACGATTTGACAATTATATAGTCATGTTCCTGCCACCAGAAGGACGATTTGGGATATTTCCATCACCTCTAAAAAGTTTCCTTATGTCCCTTGTAATCAATCCCCGCCTCCATGGCTTAGCCTGGACAATCAATGATCTGATTTTTTTAATTAATTAATTTTTTTTTGAGGTACCGGGGATTAAACCCAGGGGCGTTCTACCTCCTAGCTACACCCCCAGCCCTATTTTTTATCCTTTATTTTGAAACCGGGTCTCACGAAGTTGCAGAGGACCTCACTAAGTAGCTGAGGCTGGCCGCGAACCGGGATCCTCCTGTCTCAGCCTCCCAAGTACTGGGATTACAAGCGCGTGCCACCAAACTCAATGATCTGATTTTTTTGTGTGTGGTACCGGGGATTGAACCCAGGGGCTTTCTACCTCCGCACTACACCCCCGGCCCTATTTTTTATACTTTATTTTGAAACCAGGTCTCACGAAGTTGCGGAGGGCCTCACTAAGGAGAGAGAGAGAGGGAGAGAGAGAACGAGAGAGCTGAGGCTGGCCTCGAACCCGGATCCTCCAGTTTCTGCCTCCCAAGTACTGGGATTACAAGCACGTGCCACCACGCCCGGCTCAATGATCTGATTTTTGACAGTATAGTATTGCCTTTTCTGGAATGTCCTATCAATGACTTTTTTTTCCATCTTCTTTCATTCAGTATAAGGCTTTTGAAATTCAAACATTTTATTGCATGTATCATTATTTGCTCCTCTTTAATGCTGAGGATTTTCTAGTGCACGAATGTGATATAATTTGTATATTCATATATTTACCAGTTCATTGATTTTTTTTTTTTTGCGGTACTGGGGATTGAATGCGGGGGCGTTCTACCTCCGCGCTACTCCCCCGGCCCTATTTTTTTTTATACTTTATTTTGAAACCGGGTCTCACAAAGTTGCGGAGGGCCTCACTAAGGAGAGAGAGAGAGAGAGAGAGACAGGGAGAGAGAGAGAGAGAGAGAGAGAGAGAGAGAGAGAGAGCGCTGAGGCTGGCCGCGAACCCAGATCCTCTGATCTCCGCCTCCCAAAGTACTGGGATTACAAGTGTGCGCCACCACACCCAGCCCAGTTCATTGATATTTTTGTGGTTACCAGTTTGGTGCTGTTGAGAATAAAGCTGGCTCAAACTTTCCAGTATTTGTCCCTGGGTGGAACATAGCTTTGATTTCATTTGGGTATACGTAGGTGTGAGAATGCTGAATCCTATTGAAAGTGTGTATTTATATTTATAAGAAATTGCCAAGATTTTCTAAAATGGGTGTCATTTTGTATTGTCATTTGTCTTATATGTGACAAACACCTGGTTTTGTTAGTCATTTTCATGTTAGTCATTCTAGCATGTATTTAGTAGTAACTCATAGTAATTTTGCTGTAATTTTTCCTTTATGGTAAATTTGTTGTGCATCTTATCATGTGCTTATTTGTAATGTCATCTGTTCTTTGGTAAAGTGACTATCCAAATAGTCTATCCATTTTAGATGGGTTGTTTGTTGCCTTAATTATTTGCAAGATTCTTTTATGTCAAATCTTTAATTGATGTGTTTTGTAAATATAGTGTCCCAGTCTGTATATTATCTTTTCATCTTATTTACACTGTCACTCAAAGTGCAAATGTTTTTATTCACAGTAAAATTAAGTTTATCGACATTTCTTTTAAGTTTTATGCATATTTTGTCTTCTCTAAAAATAACTTAGGTCTCAGAGATTTCCTTCTAAATGTGTACCTATACAGTTTATTGTTTTAATTCTTCCAGTTAGAATTATGCCCAATGTAGATGAAATAGTTTGGGGAGCTGAGGGTATGGCCCAGAGGCAGAGTGCTTAACTAGCATGGGTTGGGCCCTGGGTTTCATCCACAGCACCACACATACATCTCATAAGATGTGAGAAAACACTACTTTTTTTCCTCCTTTTGGGGGGTAGAGGGTGGTAGGGGGTGCAACCTGGATATTCAATTATTCCAGCATCCTTTGTGGAGAAGGCTCTATCTCCATAAATTACCTTGGCACCTTTTTTTAAAAAAGAGAACAATTGCTCTTACATGTAAGAATCTATTTCTCAGCTATGTGCTATTTCATTAGTTGATATGCCTATCCTAAAGCCAATACTGTATTTTCTTAAATATTATGGCTTTAAAATGAGTTTGAAATGAGATAGTTTCACTCCAACAACTTTGTTCTTATTTTTAAAATTGTTTTGAATAATCTGACCCCTCATAAATTTTAGAACCAGCTTGTCAATTTCTACCAAAAACAAAACAAAACAAAAAAACTATTTGGTATGAACTACATTGAATCTCCGGGTGTAGCCCAGAGGTAGAATGCCCCTGGGTTTAATCCCCAGTACCGTCCATCTTTATCTGCAATAATATTTCTTCATCCAATGTCTACTTTGATACTAATATAAGTAATCTAGCTTTCTTTTGATTAGGGTTAGCACTTTATATAAATTTTTATCTCATATCTGAGTTTCTTTTGTCCAAGCTTCCTTTTTTTATACATTTATTGATGCATTATAGTTTCATATCACAATGTCGTTCATAGTGATAGTGACATACATAC
Organism: Glis glis; assembly: GCA_004027185.1. Lineage (NCBI taxonomy): Eukaryota > Metazoa > Chordata > Mammalia > Rodentia > Gliridae > Glis > Glis glis. Next base: position 5,408 of record PVJS01019708.1, read on the forward strand.
ACACAGCACTTGCTGACCTTTTTTATACATTTATTGATGCATTATAGTTTCATATCATAGTGTAGTTCATAGTGATAGTGACATACATGCACACAGCACTTGGTGGGCTTCCCCCCGGCTCCCTCCCCACTGCCCCCTTTTCCATACAGGGTATTGAGATTGACATTGGCATTCTCACATAGGTACATAATGTCAATGGAAGTATTTCTTTCATTAATTCTCCCTCATCCCCCCAACCCTCCCCTCGGCCACCTCCCTAACTCCACTTGGGGTTTCTCATTCATTATCTGAATTCCCTCTGGTATCCCAATTCTTCCTTAGTTCCCCATATGAGAGAAAACACATGACTCTTCACTCTCTGTGACTGGCTAGTCTCACTTAACATAAGGTTCTCTAGGTCCATCCATTTTCCTGCAAATGACATGAATTTGTTCTTCTTTATGGCTGAGTAGAATTCCATTTGTGTGTGTATCCCATAATTTTGTAATCCATTCATCTGTGGATGGACACCTAGGCTGGTTCCATAATTTGGCTATTATAAATTGTGCTGCTATAAACATGGGTTTGCATGTATTACTATAATATTCTGATTTCAGTGTTTTTGGAAAGATAAAGTGGACACATTCCCAATTTTCTGAGGAATCTCCACACTGATATCCATAGCAGCTGCAATAATTGGCAGTCCCACCAATAGAGTAGAAGAGTTTCTATTTCCCCACATCCTCGCCAGCATTTATTGTTGTTCAGCTTCCTGATGATTGCCATTCTAATTGGGGTTAGATGGAATCTCAGTGTGGTTTTGATTTGCATCTCCCTGACTGCTAAGAATGTTGATCATTTTTCCATATATTTATTGGCCGTTTGTTTTTCTTCTTTCATTTAATCATTGAGATCATACTTATTTAACTATTGCTTAGATAGTATTTAAATCTATCATCATTATATTCTTCTACCATGACCATCTGCTATTTTAATTTTATCCTTTTTCTGACTTCTCTTTTTATGATTGGATAATTGTTAATATACCATTTTAGCTTGCTTCCTCTCTATTTTTATATAGTTTATTTTTACTGTAAAGTTTATAAAATATAGCTATAACATCTACTTATCTCTTAAGTAATATCCATTTGCTATAAAACCTACAATATTTTTTTTATCTTAGCTTTAGACATTCAATTATGTTTAGATATTAAAGTGAGGGAAATGTCTTTTAAATTAAATCTCTTTTCAGTTTTAGGAATTCTTCATTTCTTTGTACACAGGTACATCTATACCTGTGTCATAATCTTTTTTTTTTTTTCCTACAGTACTGGGGATTGAACCTAGAGGCATTCTACCTCCGAGCTACAACTCCAGCCCTGTTTTTTATTCTTTATTTTTTTTGAAACGCGGTCTCACTAAGTTGCAGAGGCCTCACTAAGTAGCTGAGGCTAGCCATGAACCTGCGATCCTCCTGTCTCAATCTCCCAAGTACTGGGATTATAAGCATGCACCACCACGCCCAGATACTCTTTCTTTTTAGAAAATATCTTTTAATAATTTCCTCTAATGAAGATATGTTGTAATTAATTTTCTGAGATATTTTCTAAAGTACCTTTATTTTACCTTTGTTTTTTAAAAATCCCTTCATTAGATATAGAATCCTTTTTTCCCTTTGAGTTTCTTAAAATATCTCTGTATTATGTATTGGTTTTAATAGTTTCTGACGAGCCAGCTTCTGCCATATTTATGTTTGTTGCTCCTTATGCAATGTATGTTTTTTCTCTGACAACTTTCAAAGTTTTCTTTTATTATTGGTTTTCATGGGTTTTACCACGGTAATTGCTGTAATTTGAATATGTCCCCAGAATTCTTGTGTTGTAAACTTAATCCTTGTTTTGCCAGAGTTGGGATGTTGAGCTTCAAGGGAGGCGTTTAGGTAATGAGGGCACCATCCTCATGAATAGATTAATACCCTTATAAAAAACGGCTCATGGAAATGCGTCATTTCTCTTGTACTCCTTGTCCTTCTGCATTTTGCCATGTGATGTTGCAGTAAGAAGTCGTTTGTCAGACGTGGACACCTTAATCTTATACTTCCCGGTCGCCAGAACTGCAATCAATTTCTGTTCATTATAGATTACCTAGTCTCAGGTACTTTGTTATAGCAGCACAAAACAGACTAAAACGGTTTCCTAGACTACTTTTTTTTTATTAATTCTTCTTAATAGTCTCTAAGATATTGAAACTTTGATTCATTTTCTTTCATTTATTTTTTTTACTGGGTATTGAACCCAGGGGTACTCTACCTCCAAGCTACAATCCCAGCTCTTTTTATTTATTTTATTTTCAAACAGAGTCTAGGTTGCTGAGAGTCTAACTAATTTGCTGGTGCCAATCATGAATCTGCAATCCTTCTTTAAGTTCTAGGATTATAGTCATGTACCACTATGCCTAGGTGAACTAAGATTTTTAAGCAACTAAATAGTGGTCTACAAAATCCATCTCCCTTGTCAACCTTTTTTTTATGTTCATTTATTGGTGCATTGTAATTATACATTTTGATATATGTCAGGGTATCAACATCATACATGCATGCATTGCTCATTTTCTTTCTTTTATAACAAACAAACAAAAAACCTCTACTATCATTTCTTTATGCCATTATTCTACCTGGTTCTCTTTCTCTTTTACCCTTAGGACTTCAGTTACCATTATTCATGTGTCAGACTCTGATATTGCTGACAAGCTTTTGATATTTTATTCTACTTAATTTCTTATTTGGAAACAGGGCCTCACTAAGTTGTGGAGGGCCTCACTAAGTTGTTGAGGCTGGCTTCGAACTTGTGATCCTCCTGTCTCAGTCTCCCAAGTACTGGGATTACAACCATGTGCCATCATGCCTGGCTTCATTTTACTTAATATTTTTATTTTTATAATTTCTTTCTTTTCTGTTTGACTAACTTTACTTTTGTGGTCATTAAGGTCATTTATTTCTTTCCTTTTTGTGCTCAGTCTGCCAGAAAATTCATTGAAAATATTCTCTCTCTCTCTTCCCTTTACTCTGGCACTCTGATAAACTTTATAATTTCCATTTCTGTGAAAATTACCATTTGTTCATGAATGTTTTCTAACTTTCACAGTATTTCCTATAACTTAATAAGTGACTGTTTTATCAGATCTTTTGAATAATTCCAACCAATAGGTTTTCTTTAGATTTGTTTTTGTGGGTCTTGTATTAGTCAGGGTTCACCAGATCAACAGAATTCACAGAATGAAGGGGGAAAAAAAAGGATTTATTAGATTAGCTCACAATGCAGTCCAGAATTTCAACTGCAAGTGAAGAGTCAGAGGAATCAGCAGCTGGTCGGATGGTCTAAGAGCTGGAGCCCCACGATCGAAGCAACCACCAATTCAGTCCAGTCCAAAATGTGAAGACAAGGAAGCTCCTCAGAGAAAGAACGGTGAAGCTTCAGTTCAAAGTCCAGTCCAAGATGTGAAGACAAGGAAGCTCCTCAGAGAAATGACAGCGAAGAAGCTTCAGTTCAAAGTCCAGTCCAAGATGTGGAGACAAGGAAGCTCCTTGGAGAAACGACGACGAAGCTTCAGTTGGACGGCTGGAGGCCGAGGATCCAGACAAGAGCAGAAGATCAAGAAGCTCCTCAAGGTAACAGCAAAATTGCAGACTGACAATCTCAAACGAGAGCAGATGCGTTCTCTTCAGGAAGAGTCATGGCTACTTCTATGCGGCCTTCTCCTTCTTTTATCCAAGTCCTGCACCTATCAGAACCCTGCTACCCACATTCAGGGCAGGACTTCTGGTTCAATCCACTGTTACACAACCAAAGTCATATGGTCTGGGGTGAGTCAAGTTGACAAACCAGACCAACTATTACAGGTCTCCATTAAAAAACTACCTCTCTAGCCGGGAGTGGTGGCACACGCTTGTAATCCCAGTACTTTGGGAGGCAGAGACCGGAGGATCCGGGTTTGCGGCCAGCCTCAGCTCTCTCTCTCTCTCTCTCTCTCTCTCTCTCTCTTTCTCTCTCTCCTTAGTGAGGCCCTCCGCGACTTCGTGAGACCCGCTTTCAAAATAAAGTATAAAAAATAGGGTCAAGGGTGTAGCGCGGAGGTAGAATGCCCCTGTGTTCAATTCCCAGTACCGCAAAAAAAAAAAAAACTACCTCTCTGTATATTGTTTATAAATAGAAAATAGAGATTTAAATCAATAATATTTAAGCCTAAAAACATGCTTGGCTTTTCTGTCAGGCTGTCATATTATGCATGGGTATTAAGTCAATGATTCATTCTGGTCATTGTTAATCTATTTACCTCCAATATACCACACCTCAGCAGCGCACTCACGTTACCTTGTTTTGTTTGGTCTGGAGTGCTCCCAGATTTCTTTCAGAATTCTTGTCCAACCCTCAGTTTTCAAAACTTGCCGCATGGCTTCATCACAGAGGGGTTCACTCTTTGTATTCGTACCCCTCCCAAGGACAGAATCCGTTGCTTGTTGTTTGCTGTGAAGTATGCGAGGCTCATATGGAGGTAGACCTTGTGCATCTGGGTCTTGGAATGCAATTTCCTCACGTTCTAGCCACAGCAAACTTCCATGACAGCCGAACTCTGTCTTTTAATTTGATAGGGGATGAGGGAGAATGGAAAGGCTTCCTAATAAATATTTTCTCCACTATTAAAGCTGTAGATCTTTGCTTTGTTTCAGTGCAGCATCTTTTTTTTATGTTCATTTATTGGTGCATTGTAATTATACATTTTGATATATGTCAGGGTATGAACACCATACATGCACACATTGCACATTTAGCCCTCCCTCCAATCCCACCCTATTCCCCCCCCTTCCCTCTCTTTCATGCTCCGGATAGTGATTGAGTCTTACAGGTTTGTGTATGTACATCATGTGCTATAGTGTGTTTCCCTCCACCCCCTCCCAACTCCCTCAGTTAGGTCACCTTCTTTGTCCATCTAAAGATTTCTTCTTCTTCCCTTCTAAGTCCCTTCTAAGTCCCATTCTATCTAGCTCCCACAGATTAGGGGCGACATCTGATTTTTTACTCTTAGTGACTTACTGATATCACTTAGCATAATGTTCTCTAGTTCTCTCCATTTCCCTGCAAATGATGTGATTTTGTTCTTCTTTGTGGCTGCGTAAAATTCCATTGTGTACATATCCCATAGTTTTGTGATCCATTCATCTGTTGATGGACACTTTGGTTGGTTCCAATGTTTGGCAATTGTGAATTGTGCAGCTATACACAGAGATACACATGCATTAGTCTGGTAGTTGGGTTTCAGTTCTTTGGGGTAGATGCCTAGAAGTGTATTTCTGGGTCATACGGTAGGTTTATTCCCATTCTTCTGAGGATCCTCCACACTGTTTTCCAAAGCGGTTACACTAACTTGCAATCCCACCAACAGTGCAGTAGAGTTCCTACTTCTCCACATCCTCGCCAGCATTTGTTGTTGTTTGTGTTTTTAATGATTGCCATTCTAAAATCACCACTAAAAAAACAAATAACCCAATCAAAAAATGGGCAAGTGAACTAAATAGACATTTCACAAAAGAAGAAATACAAATGACCCATAAATGTATGAAAAAATGTTCAACATCATTAGCAATCAGAGAGATGCAAATCAGTGCAGCATCTTAATCCCCGACAAATTCCCTGTGCCTTTTCAAGGCAAAAGCATGTTGCTCCTTTCTCTCTACTAATAGTAGCAACCATTACCTGAGCTCTTTGAGTGGCAATATTTCCTAGCCTTTCCCTGGCAGCTTGAAGCTTTTGATTTGAATAGGAGGTGAATCTGGGAGAAGAATATGATGTTTTGCCTCTGTAATGCCAAGGGGTACTGTCACTCATCTCCTGCCCTACCCAGTCTTTCTTGTGAACACATACACAGGCCAATGGAAATGAGCTGGCAAGTATGTGCAGACTCTTGCATATGAAGTTCTCAAGGATTAAATGTGTCACACTAGTCATTGCTAAGTCTTTTTTTTTTTTTTCGGTACCGGGGATTGAACCCAGGGGCGTTCTACCTCCGTGCTACACCCCTGGCCCTATTTTTTATACTTTATTTTGAAACCAGGTCTCACAAAGTTATGGAGGGCCTCACTAGGTAAAGAGAGAGAGAGAGAGAGAGAGAGAGAGCGAGCTGAGGCTGGCCTCGAACCCGGATCCTCCGGTCTCCGCCTCCCAAAGTACTGGGATTACAAGCGTGCGCCACCACGCCCAGCTCATTGCTAAGTCTTTAAGAGCTCATTAAAGTGTAGCTGTTTTCACCTTACTCCCATTCATGGGAGCCACCTCTTCTTCCTCCACTCTAAGATGAAAGACAGATGCATGCGCATCCTGTGTTTCATTTCCTGTGAAATTGAATTCATCTGTTCATCTTGGGACTTCATGTATTAGTAGCTTTCCATTGCTGTAACAAAATACCTGAGATAATCAACTTAAAAGAAGAATAGTTTATTTTGTCTCACAGTTTTGGAGATTTCACTCCACGACCAGGTGACCCCACTGCTTTGGGGCCTGTGGCAAGGAAGAGCACCACAGTACAGAGCACATGGTGGAGGAAACCCCTGTACCTCATAGCTGGGAATGAAAGACAGAAAAAGGTACCAGCATCCCACAATCCCCTTCAACGGCATACCCACAAACAACTAAAACCTCCCACTAGGCACCAGCAATTAAGTGTTCCACCACCTCCCAAACACGCCATTGGCTGGAACAAACCTTCAACATATGAGCCTTTGGGGAATCTTCCAGATACAAATGATAGCACTTTAGCTCACAGGTAGTCTCAAGAAAAATCATAATTTTGTAGATTATTTCAATTTTTCTCTGTTACAATGGAATCAACAACATGGAGGCATAAGGCCTCCTGAAATGATGTGGTTGGCACATCAATGAGGCTAAAATATATCTCTGTGCTTTCACTCCATATGAATGGGGGGAAAAAGATAACACCGTGAAAATTAAGCTTGCCCATTTCATTTTCTATGTTCCCAGTTCCCATTTCATCTCAGACATGTCTGTCTGGTTTTTAAGATGTTAAATGAAAAGTACTTCAAGTTACAATAATTTATTTTTAAGAAGGAAAAGGAAAACCTCAATGTTCTAAAATTTTCCTTGGAAATAATATGATACGATTTCCCAGTCTGAGAAAATGACTTTTTCACTTGTTAACTATGGAAATTTCCCTTGTACCCCATCCAGCCTGGGATGTTGATAAATAATCATAGAAAAATTATGCCAAAATATGGGAAAGAAACTTCTCATTGTCTTATAAATTTCGTAGCCAAATGGGGAGGGAAAACAACACTACTTTAACTCACTTGCTTACCAGTTTCAAATGCTACACATGCCAGAGAGTCATCCCTTGGCATGTGTTCAAAATTCTCTATCTCTATTTATATATTCACATCAGAAAGCAATAAAATAGAGGAAGGATATATCTGGTCTTCCAGGAAAGGGTTTTTCTTCTAAAACCCAGCCTTTAGTCATAAAAGCCTAGAAATTGCTTATATTAGCTTACTCAGACAATCAGACTCAGAATGCCTTTTACAAAACCTTAAGTCAGAACTGAAATGCCAATTTATCTATTTAAAGTAAAATCATGATTAGAAAATTCTCAGCTCTACACTTGGTGTATAGGAGGTTCTCAATAAACATCGGCTATTTTATGTAACATGATTACAACTATTTTTGTTTTTGTAATTATACTTATAACAAATGATAGACTAAAATTAAAAGAAAAGTCAAATTAAAATAAGAATTTTTGATGAGACAAGGCAGAAGGAGCTGGTGGTCCACCAAGAATTCCATATAATAGAATTCCAGTTAGGAGGTGGCTGTCTAGACAGAAATTATACTGCCAACTCCCTGTGTCTATGTGTGGCCACATGACTAACTCTCATCAAGAGGAGTAGATATTGATGTGTGTTTGTTTGGGGCCACGGCTTTGTAAGAGTCAAGCATCTCTGCACGCTTTCTTTCTCTTTCCACGTCAGGATTAATATGCCATTGTTGGCACACCAGGCATGGTAAAGTTGCTGGATGGAAGACTCTTGCCCTTGCATTATCGTATTGAAGATAGCTACCTTAGACAGTTTTACAATCAAGAAATAAACTTCTGTTACCCATGAGCCTTTATATATTCGGGGGTTTATTTATTACCATAGCTAATTTTATTTTGATTAATACAATATGTGTGGATTAAATCAGTACTACCCAGAGGATGGCCTTCTAAAAATCAGCAGACTATTACTGGTTTATGATAGTAAATTACAGAAATTGAGAGAAACAATTTAGGAGATTTTGAGTGAACAGCGTATGTTTTATGTATGTCACATGTAATATTTTAAAATTAAGATAATATATTGTATATGTCTAATTTTATTTTTCTATTTTTATGGATTATATAAAATATTGGTCTATAATGATTAGAAGTTTTTATAAAAATCATTTTTTTATTTTTGCTTTTTGAGAAATATTCTTTTTTATAATTGGTGCATTGTAATCATACATCTGGATGGAGTTCAGGGTTGTAGAGGCATGCATGCACACCGTACTCATTGAACCCTCCCCCAGTTTCTGCCCTATTCCCTCCCCACTTCCCCTGTTCAGCACAGTGATTGGCTTTGTTTAAATACAGATGGTTAGAATAGCACTTGACTAAAAGATTGCTTTCGTTCCTTCCAGAAATAGTGTTCTCTTTCTGTTGTTCTCTTGGACATCTGCTATTAGCTAAGTAAACGGTATCAGGATCCTCTCAATGAGTCATGCCATTCTTACCCTCTTCCAAGCAAAAGATGACTCATTCTGAACAACTTAGCTTATGAGTACCCTCTAGCCAGGAATACTTTTGGCTAACAATAAAAATTTATTTCTGAGTTCCTCTGTGTTTGAATTCTTACCTCATTATATACATCTGCTATACTATGTTCTAATATTCCTGTTAATTATAATAAAAATGTTCTTCATTTTGACCTTTGAACTGTTTTCATATAACTCTTGCCCATTTTTTTTTTTTTTTGCAGTTCTGGGGATGGAACCCAGGGGCATTCTACCTCTAAGTTACACCCCCAGCCCTATTTTTTATTTTTATTTTGAAACAGGGTCCCACTAGGTCACCACTTGCTGAGGCTGTCCTTGAACCTTTGATCTTCCTGTCTCAGCCTCCCAGTTACTGGGATTGCAGGTGTGTGCCAACACGCCTGGCTCCACTCTTGCCCATCTTATACAAGTATTCTCATTTCCTCCAGAGCTCTCTGGCTCTTTGCTAACTGTGAAATAAACGGAGTGGCCTCTGTGACTTCCTTCAGATGTTCAGCCCATTATTACATCTTTTCACATAGGGATTTTTGCTTTAGATATTTTTTTAATATTGAGAATAAACATCTTTAATTAAAATTTTATGTTGTTCCAGTGTGGTGATATTGTTGTTGATATTGTAAGAGCTATCTCAAATTCGAATTTAACTTTGTAAAAATAAGGAGTAGCCATCCGAATACTAAACTCTATAAGGGCATATTTGAACAGGAGAGAGTCTATTTGCAAGTTGCTTTTAATACAGATGGTTCTACTACAAGACAGAGGGACAGTTATCCCTCTAATAATACCCAATTAGCAACATGTTTTGTTGCAATTCTCTTTGCCTTTTTTGCCTTCTGTAGTAAATGCTTTCATGTTCCCCAAGTGCAGTGAAGTATTACCTTCTCTCTGTCTCTTTAGAAATAGGTATCCCTTATCTTCAGTTTCTATCACAGTACTTACTATATAACTGACATTTAATAAATGCCTACTTCTTCTTTTTGTGGTACTGGGGATTTAACCCAGGGGCATTCTACATCCGAGCTACATCCCCAGCCCTATTCTTTATTCTTTATTTTGAAACAGGGTCTCACTAAGTTGCGGAGGGCCTCACTAAGTAGCTGAGGCTGGCTGTGAACTTGCGATCCTCCTGTCTCAGCCTCCCAAGTACTGGGATTACAAGCATTCACCACCACACCCGGCTAAATGCCTACTTCTTAAGGTTCTGAACTGCTCTAATGGAGACAAGAATCCTTACCTAATCTTAGGCCTACATTGCTATATCCTCGACTATCTAAGGGCTGATATAACCCAAAATAAGTGTCATGATTTACAGAGCCAGAGAGCTCTGACTTCAAATCCTCCTCCTCCCTCTACTAGTTCTGAGTGAACCTGAGCCCGATCAAGCCTTAATCATTTCAAATGTTAAAATGTAACTCTCATGATCCCAGGTGTGGTGGATCCTAGGCCTATAATTCCAGTACTTGAGAGGCTGAGACAGGAGGATGGCAGGTTGGAGTACAGCCTCAGCAACATAGTGAGACTCTCAGCAGCCTAGGGAGACCCTGTTTCAAAACAAAAAATAAATAAGATTGGGAGTGTGGCTTAGAGATAGACTGCCTCTGGGGTTTAGTCCCCAGTAGTGCGTATACACACACACAAATACACACATACACACACACACGGTTTTATTTTAAATGTTAAAAATTAAATATGTAAAGTATTAGCAATTGGTAGGCCAACAATATGTAAAGTCAGTGGTGATCACTAGGCCAATAATGTAAAAGTACTACTTAAAACATCTAATCCAATTCCAACTGTTTTATACATTCTATTGATATCTGAAAAGCCAAAGTGACTTGTCCAGAAATATCTTGTAAGTTAATGTAGCAACGCTGGCCAAAAATATACTTATAGGCTCAGTTCCAACTCTATGATAACTCCAATCCCCTTTTTAAGGATCAGTTCTCCTAAGATTAGTTCTCATAAAGGCTAGGTCCCCAAAATAGAGTTATGAAAGAAGATGAAGAGAAATAATTTATATGAAATATATCTGATGTTATAAATGAAAAGCCAAAGACCTACCAAAAAAAAAAAACTACCTTACTTAGATTTATAGGAATGATCTCTTAATTTGAAATCTCTTTTAGATACTCCTAGGAAAGAGATATTAACTTTCTATGGGGTGGACCAGCAGAGAATAGTATATATCCTTTTTCAGTTATATTTAAAAGGAGGAGACTATTTTATTTAGCACATGTAAATGGAGGTACTCACTGGTTCATGAAAATCATATTCGTCACATGGAAACACAAAATGTTCAGCTAAGTTGTCGCCATTGTCTTACCAATTTCCCATTTACTCATGTTAACCCTGCCTCTCATCTCAGCCTTGTCCCATGGTTGAATAGTGCTGTTCTCATCTTCTCTTTTCATTCAAGTCTACTTGCTTGTAAGAGGATCTGGGAGGTAGTCAAGAGAAGCAAAAAACAATGAATGTTTCCTCTCGAAATGGCACGGGGTACTGACAAGAGACATTCTGGATTTAACACTCTTAGTTTAGAATTTATTAGAATCATAGCAGATGTAGCATTGTTATACCTCAATAACCACTGCATAATTTAGAAGGATGTGAAGTGTGTTTTTATGAGAATGACGAAGCCAAATGTTTACAGATGCTAAGAGAGTAGCATTGGAGGAATTGGAAGCAATGTTGTTGGCAAATCATATAAACTAAATTTAAAAAATGTATGTTTTCATTTTATAGCAGCAGGAAGTGATGCCATGGGTAAAGTCTGGCCTTTAGTGAGATAAAAGAAGAAAAATAATTATACTGATTTGAGGTTATATTGATGAAAGAAAAATAGTGAAAAGAAAACCATATAAAAACAGTGAAACTCAGAAGAGGAGGCCCTGGTCAAAATTTCAACAGAAATAGCCTGATATCGGTATCTAGTCTGGGATCCTTTCCAATTTCCCTACACTTTGTATTTCTCGGGTTTTTACTCTTTGTTTTATATTTCTAATAGCCACACACTCACTTTTTCCTGTTTTTCTGTAGACAAAGATATCAGCACATCTCCAAATTTGCCCATTCCTGAACACAGGCTACTGCCTTCAGACTGCTCTACTGCCAGGGCTTCTAGCCAGGTGCGCATCTGCGACGGCGAGTTCAACTTTGCTGAAGGTACCTATTCTAGTTTAGCCCGGTGAGTTCCCTTCCTGAGGAACCCCTGTACTGCTGACAGCCTCACTTTCCTAGTTAAGGACCTGTGTTTGGATTGACCCTCTGTTCAGAGGGAATCATGATGAGCCCTTTTGTTAATACCCAACAATACTTACAACGGGGCTGCGCACTAATAACATAATCTATCTTAAATGCTGGCCCACAAGCTGCTTTGTATATAGGGTAACATGGTGAATGGTATGACAGAAATGAAAACAGGTAACTTCCTGCCGTCAAGGGGTGAACGGTTTTGTGCTGGGGAAATGGCAGGTACGTGGTACTGTTCACATTGTGGACACATTTTCATCTACTCGTCTAAGGTATGAAGGAGCAACTTTGAGATTGAGGCTCTGACTGGAAGAAATTAGAAAATGTTTTATAGACATATTCTAAGATTGGTCTCATTATTGTAAGAAGGGCCATTATTTAATTTATTGGACATTTTCTGTATGCTAAGCACACTGTTAAGTATGTTTTATTCTCAGTGTGGGAAGGATATCATTATGTCTCCTAGCATTAAAAGGATGATAAATCCTACAGCTGCTGAGAAGCAGGCCTGGGGAGGGAAGCCAGCATTCTAATCTCACAGTTTATACCACTGTCCTGAACTCTGTGGGCTGTTGCTCCATGAGGACCACCTCTGCTGAAGAATTAGAAAGAGATTACCAAGTACAGAAGAGACCAAAAGCCTTGGTACTGTCCATGTTCTAGAAAGGGCAACATGTAGCTGTAAAATCTATAATACCAAAAAGGAAGTGTTTTTAATCTGGGTCTAAATAGCAAGCCAGTACCTTCTGGCTTTGTGGCCATTTATTGTTAGCTGCCTCAGCATACATACCCCCTTTCATCTTCCTATTAGATGACCTAAAAATTTCCAGCCAATGATTTCTGAATGAGAGAAAAAACAAACAAACAAACTCTTAGTACTCATTGTATTGGGAGTGAACCCTAATTTGACTCTACCAATAAGTCTATCCCAATTACCCGGCCACAGTGGGCATATTATGAAACCCAACCTAATCAGTTCAATGAGACTTAATTCTGAAACTTATGTATAAGCTACGGGAAAATCACAGTCTCTATGTCCTATTGAATTTAAATGTAAACACAGAGTTTCTGCTATGGGTGACCACAATTTATGGATTTTGAGGGTAAAGCCTATTACGAGACAGGTTTCATACAACAGCAAGGGCTGGTGTAGATCTCAGTGGTAGAGTGTTTGCATGGCCCTGGCTTCCATCTCCAATGCTGCAAAATAAATATATAAATAATTTAAAATAAAGTGTAGGTGTCTTAAGAATAGATAAAGGAACTGCACACCGCTCATATCATTTAGTTCATTGATCAAAACTTACCTAACCTAGTTGGTCTGTTTAAGCCAGAACAATGATTTCACTGTTTGAAGTTTGAGTTAGGTTGTCTTACAACCAAAACCTATAAGTACATACTTTATAAAACTCAGTGCAACTGTACCTTAATAGAAATGGAAGTGGAGATGTTGGTTTTGAGTATGGATAAGTATAACAAATCCATGCTAGGGAGCATATAATGACAACAGCTATTTTTAAAATATATGTTGGCAAATGGGGACAATAATTTTTATTAAGTAACTACTGAGTGCTAGGTATGAGTCAGTTATTACCATAAACATTATCTTATGTAACCTTTTTAACTCTATGAAATTAGCAGTACTGATCCTGTCTTACTGGTGAGGCTCTGAGAGGTTAGACAAGGTACCTAAAGTCAAGCAACTTAAAAAATTATGGAACCATGAATTAAATTAATGTCTTTCTGACTAGAAAACTTATGTGTTTTACCATGTAATAAAAATCCTCAATATACTAGTGTCAGCTAGGTAGCATGGTATATGCCTAGATCAGTATAACACTGTAAGGTATATCAATGTAATAATTTTATAGGAGATCCAAACCCTTATAATTTCTACCTCTGAATATTTTTAAAATCCATCCCAGTTGAGAAGTTAGAGTGAATAATATTGATGTTCTCCCTACTCTAGAGGTGCCCAGAGATGGAAGACAAAAGAAACATAATCCTGGACATCAAATGTGGATAGCTTCATTACTGAAAAATACTTCAGTGCTATATAGGTAGCCTTTTGATTTCGAGCATCATTTCTTGGAATTATCGTCTGGCCCCATGAGGGTATTTTTCTGGATGATTCAGGTACATCCATACCTCCTTTGGTATGATTTAGTAAAGAATTCATATTCCAATGAAAACAGCCTCTCCTCATTGAGCAACAAGTGTATGAGTACTTAAATTATTAAGATTCATGATTTGTAAGACAAAGTCATGAGTTCTCCAAATCAATTCTAGCAGGAGTTAATACTAAGTAAATTATCAAAAAATATGGTTCATAAGGCCCAGTTGATATGTTATTGCTCTCAAGGTTACTGGTGTTTTGATGAAGAGCAAAGTCATTGTTGCCCAGGAATCTCAAATACAATGGCCCACAGAAAAGAAATGGAAGTGAATAGGACAGACTGGGTGGAGAGCGTTATTCACAGAGAAGCTAGACTGAAAGGAAGAGTCAAATGGGTGTGGACATTGGAGGATCCAATCTTTTATATCAAAAGTGTCACATTTTTCAAGAGAATCTATAACCCTATAGTTCTATCTAAACATTCCTCATATGTAAACGCTATTGACGAATCCATTAAATAACCTGTGGTCTCTTGGTCACCAGGTTTTTGCCTCTACCTTCACTCAACAATCATGCTTCAACAAAGGTGCTTTTGTGTTTTTTAATTGTTTTAGTGACCAGCTTTGGGGTTTCTGCTCATAATAATACTGCACATGCTGCAAGTACTTTTCATATCCATAGCTCAGGGGATGGAATGAAAGATGGAAAAGCCACCTTTCTGGGGTTGGCAGAAAAGGCACACGCTGCTTCAAGGCCAGAGTCCTAGTCACTGTGGTGACAGGCAAGAAAGTGGTAATCACAATGCTGCCTAAAATGTAAAATCAGGCATAAAGAAAGAGCTATAAATTGAAATGCCCTGATTGATGGTCACACTTCAAAGTAGATCTTTGAAGCTAAATAGCCACAAAAAAGGCTTTGTACTATGACACAGCAAACATTTTCAAAACATACACTAGTGATCTCATCTGTTAGGGGTTGTTTTACCTATTACTAACTATTTTTAATGTGTCAAGGAAGATTACCCTATTGATCATGGAAATAGAAGTAATTTCATGAAATTTTCTTGGCCCTGATCGCTATCAAATAATTACAGGAAATTGCTTCCTATTGGTGTTTGAAAGGCTTTTGGGGGGTTTGTATGCCCCATTTAAACTCGTTTTATGTGTCAGTGGATTCATATGAGGTAATGGATGTGTTTTAATTACATTTGAATTGCTGGGTTTTGTATATAAGGTGTACAATTTTACAGTGAAAGAAAAAGCAATCAGCAAATTTTAATAAGGGAAATCTTTAGTTCTGACTTTGCTGTCACTGAATATCTTACCAAAATAGTTTGGAAACTATGTGGTTGACACTTAACATATGCAGTGTGCTGGGCAGAGGGTAAAACTATTTCTCTGTTTCTTCATGGCAATGGGTTGTCCAATGGACAGAGGGATTCTGTGAATAAGAATGATAGAACAAAGTCTTAACTGTGGGCTCATGACAGATGGCATGGTACTTGGGCACTCTGTCTCAGCAGAACCTAGAACGAATGTGCAGATTAGACCTTCTTTAAAGAAAGGAAAGCTCTGTAACAGAATTTTGAGTTAAAAGTCCACTTAAACTCACAATCATTATAGCCTAGAAGATATTTGGGCTCCTACATGTTAACAGGCCAGAGCTCTTGTCCAGGGAACTTTAGCCAGTACAAAATGTGGATGGAATATCTCGAGTAACCAATAGAGTCCTTCCAGAAAAAGGAAAACAAATTAGTAACTTTAGATGGAAGAAACTGAGCTTAAAGGTCCCAGGTTCCTCTGACTGATGAAAAGGGAAACGTCTTTATACTTGTCAGAGAGCTGGTGTGTGGCAGAGATACTTCTGTGTGGCTTCTGGTGTATGTATGTGTGTGTGTGTGTGTGTGTGTGTGTGTGTGTGTGTCTTCAGATATTGTTTAAACATACAGTAAATACTCGTGGAACTACAAATGAAAAGGAAGAACAGCTTACGTTTACTTAGGATGGGATAGAAAGTATAGTCTGCATAATCTTTCTATGCCATTTCCAACAATAATCTTATCTTTTTGTCCAAACTTGCCTACCTGTAGAGGAGGGCTGGCCTTGTCTAAGGAGAATGCAAGCTACAGCCAAGGGACTAGATTTAATACCTCCATCACAAAAGGGGTAAAATGTAGAACAGGTAGAATTTCATGGCAATTCCAGCTATAAGAACAGCAAGGAAGCCGGGCGTGGTGGCACACGCTTGTAATACCAGTACTTTGGGAGGCGGAGACCGGAGGATCCAGGTTCGCGGCCAGCCTCAGCTCTTGCTCTCTCTCTCCCTGTCTCTCTCTCTTTCTCTCTCTCTCTCCTTAGTGAGGCCCTCCGCAACTTCGTGAGACTGGGTTTCAAAATAAAGCATAAAGAAAAATAGGGCCGGGGGCGTAGCGCGGAGGTAGAACACCCCTGCGTTCAATCCCCGGTACCGCAAAAAAAATAAAAAAATAAATAAAATAAAGAACAGCAGGGAGCAGCGTGACTTGAAGGTTGTCTACACATCCTAGGAGACATGCAGACCCAGCATGAAGTGTGCCCCATGGTGATAATGCTGGATTCTAAGCCTCGCTTGTTGGTGCAACGAGGCTGCTTAACACTTTTCCCTGCCATGACTGGCTCCAGAGCTTGGTGTAGACTGAGTCACAGTGAGTGGAGGTAGGTCTGGGACTTTTGTTATAAAGACTAAGACAGTTCCTAACAGATTTATGCACATAGTTATAGAAATAGAATAACAAGATAGGAAACAGATAATTGTCTAGCTCTTGCCTCCAAATAAACCTTTCTGCCAGCCAGGACCAAAGAAAAGGTATTTACCTACACACAGATGCAAAAATTGTAATGTCTTTATTCTTTATTCTTCCTATTGCTTGAGTTTAAGGAGAAAAAAAAAAGTAGAGAAGTAGGCTTTGCTTCTAATGTAAGAACTTAACTCTGTAAATTTCTTATAAACACTGATTTAAGTCTATGTCACACAATTTATATGATGTATTTTAGTAATCATTCAATTTAAAATATTTTCTAATTTCCCTTGTGGTTTCTTCTTTGATCTATGATTTATTAAAAGGTATCTTACTTGATTTTCAAACACAGAAGGCTTTTCTAGATACTTTATTGTTATTGATTTCTAATTTGACTCTCCTGCTGTCAGAGACTGTGTTCTGTAAATTTCCAATCATTTGTACTTTATAATTTACTTTATAGTCTATGTTTGATGAATATCCCATGTAAACTTGAAAATAATTCATCCTACAATTGTTATATATAGTCAAGTATAAACGTAGTTAGGTAAGGTAAGGTGGATTTTAATGTTTTTCAAAAATCTTTGATACCCATATTGATCTCCTTTTTGTCTAGTATTCTTTCAAATACTTATGCAAAGTGTCAAAATCTCCAGCTATATTTGTGGGTTTGTTTTGGTCTCCCTTTGGTTCTGCCAGTTTCTGTTGTATGCATTTGGAAGCTTTAATTTTTTTTTATCAGAGGCATGGAAATATATATTCTGCAAGTCTTCCTTTTGAGTTAGACTTTTTCATAGTTACCTTTCATTATTATCTCTGCTATTACTTATTTTCTTGAAATCTGTTTTGTCTGATAGATATAATCACTCCAGCGTAATGGTGCTGTTTACTTGATAGATATTTTTCATCATACCTTTACCTTGGAATTATCTGTGTCTTTATTTTCAAGGTCTACTTTTTTTTGTTAGTACTTACATCATGCTTTTTTATCTAATGCCTGTTTTACTTAAATATGATTACATTTGTATAGAGCATAGGATATAAAACAATTTTTAGGAACTCATAAATGTGTTTCGACATGCCAGCATGTAGCTTCAGAAACTTGTTTGGACATGTCAGCATGGGGCTCAGACCAGCACATCTGTGCTGCAGTTGATGACGGACCCTTGGATCATAAAAGCCTTCTCATTTATGATGGACTAAGGTCATCAGTACATTTGGACTACTGACAGGAGTCTGGCAGGGTTCGATCAGCTTGGATGAACTTTCCAAAGACACTGAACGTCCTATAAAGACACCAGCCTTCCTATGAGTAGCACACTCAGTTGAGTTTATGTCATGACAGTCTGCCTGCGTGTATGACTCCAATCCAGTGACCTGCTCAGGTCTTGTTCTTCTTGCTGACCGAGGATCAGTGCAATTCTGACCTGCTCTGGCTGGGCCAACTCCTGAATCTCCTCTTCCATTCCTGGACTTGGTTCATTACTCCCTTCTTCCTGTTTAATTGTACTGTAGTATTGTGCTAATTAATTGAAGTGCTCTACGTTTCAGAATTTATGTGTTGTTTAGCACATTTATTCGACCTACATTGCTAGATTTGGTCATGTGACGTGTATTGTTTGATGCTCATTCATCGCTAATTGGCTTTAGCAAAGCAGCCACCCCACATCTGAACTTAACTTTACCTAGACAATTTCCTGATAAGTTCCTGCATACTGTAATCTTTGAGTGTTGAATAAACCTTGTGGCATTGTGGGAAGACACAAATTATGTGTGATGTGACTCACTGGTCTTAGGGCCTTGTGGCCCCATTGCTCATAATAACATCATTAGTATTCATTGACTGAGGCCCACCATTTTGCTGTTTTCTTTCTGTGTCATCTTCCTCTGTTCTTTCTGTTCTGCTTTTCATGGGTCATTTGAATATTTTATTAAACTTATAGTTTTGATTACATCTTTATGCTTAAGTGGTTGTTTCAGGAATCACGCCAAGCATCCTTGACTTTTCTCGTCTGTTCAGAAATTCACACTGTACCATGTCCCACGGTCCACAAAACCACTCTACCCAATATACTGTGCTATAGGTATCATGCATGTCACACTACAAACCCTGTAATGTGGGGCTATAATCTTCATTTTTAAAGTTACTCAAGTTTTCAAAGAAAGTTATATGTCCTTTTACTTTTACCAATGTTTTAATCATTTCTAGTGCTTTTCATTTCTTCGAAGTTTACATTTTGTATACAGTAGCTATTTTTCAGCTCAGACACTTGAGTATTTCTTGTAGTGTATGTCTGCTGGTGACAGATTATCTCAGTTTTCATCCATCTAAAATGTCCTTATTTTTGCTTCCTTTCTGAAGGATATATTTGCTGACTAAAGCATTGTGGGCTGTTTTTTCCCCAGGACTTTAAGTATGCAACTGCATTGTCTTCTTGCCTGTCATGTTTCTGATCATTCTTATCATTCTCTGGCATGAAATTTGATTGTTTCTTAATCATTTGTTTTCAGATATTAGTGTAGATAGTATGCAGTATGATATGCCTGGACATCACTTTCTTTAAATCGATTTGTCCCATAGCTTGGAACAAATAAGTTGATGTTTTTCAAGAATGTAGGCAGAGAGCTTTTTGGTTCATAACTCTATACTTTATTGCCAAGTTTGGAATATTTTCAGTAATTCTTTATTCACACAATTGTTCTCTGCCCTATTCTCTCTCCTCTCCATTTGACACACAAAGTACACATGTGGTGATGACTTAGTATTGTTCTATGGGTCTTCTTTCTTTGTGTGTTTAAGATTGAATTATTTTATGTAGTTTCAGTTTTAATGACCTTTGCTCTGTTTGCATCTACGGTGTGACTTGAAGCATACCCACTGAGTTTATCTTTTAATAGTAACCCCCTAAGCTGTAATATTTTCATTTGATTCTCTTTTAAAGATATATACTTTATATTATCCTACTAAGCTTCCTTATCTTTGTATGTATTATGATCTTATTTTCCTGTAAGTCTCTGGATATGTTTATCACAACTGCTTTAAATTCTTTGTCTTTGCTAATTCAGGTGTTTGTATCATCTCAGGATAGTTTTGATTGACTCTTTTTTTTCTTGAATATGATTCAAAAGAAATGTGACTGTGGATCATACTTTTTTCTGTGCATATGTTTTCTATTTCATCCTACATATTATGAAATGCATATAATAGGATTCTAGATTTTTCCAACCTTTCCCTGAATATTGCTGAATCTCGTCTTAGCAGGTTGATGAATGAGCTGAACTGCAACTCCAAATTCTTCCTTCTCTGTGATGAGTACAGCTAAAATTCCTGTTTGGTTCTTTCATTCTTTCAGTTATTAATTTTCCTTTGGCCCCATAGTGTTCTTTCTATATGAATGAAGTTCAGTGATTAATCATATTTTATATGTAGAGTTTGGACCCCACCTTCTTTCCAAATTCTCTCTCATTTGAGGGCTACTCTAGCAACATCACCTCCCAGCCCTTTCATTCATCAAGGCGGTGACGCTGTGTGTCACGTGGCCTGTTGTCCTCCCTGAACATGTCCAATCTGACAAGCCTAGTTCTTAGTTGATATCTTTCCAGAGATCTAATTTCTACCCGGCTTCTCCTCCTCCACACAAGTGTCACATGCATGGCTTCTTTTTGAGATGCTTATCTCAAATTAGAAGTTACCTGCCCAGAGAAGACTTTCCTGTGACCAATCTTAAGTAGCCTTATCCACAAGAATTACTTTATTTCATATCACTCTGTTGTATTATACCTGTATTAAATGTCATCATCTGAAATGATCTCATTTGTTCATTTGTTAGCATTTTTTTTTTTTGAGGTACCGGAGATTGAACCCAAGGGCTTTCTACCTCCAAGCTACATCCCTAACCCTATTTTTTATACTTTATTTTGAAACCAGGTCTCATGAAGTTGCAGAGGCCTCACTAAGTAGCTGAGGCTGGCCGAGAACCCAGATTCTCCCAAGTACTGGGATTACAAGCGTGTGCCACCATGCCCGGCTGTTAGCATATTTATTGTGCTTTATTGCTGCTAGAAAATAAGCCCTGTGGAAGCAAGAGCAATGTATTTTTCTCTTGCCTTGTATGCCTGGCATAACACCTGTGTGGAGCTGACACACAATATATAATTGATAAATGAAGAAACGAGGGCCTACACCACAGGTGAGGGCTGGAAATGGTCAGGAGAATGAGATGAACAGAGGTCTTATGCAAGAGCAGGAGTCCTCTCTCCCATATGCTCTGTTCATTTTTAAGGTGTGGGTGCTTAATCACAGTAATGATAGGCTGAATCATTCCAAGTAACCAGGGCCCCGCATCAGTTCTGCTTGTGTAGGCAGCTATCTGAATGCATGTGATTAGAGCATCTGCTTCTTGGTGGTCAGGTTTCATGTCCTCCTCTGAAGTTCCCCTCCTCAGAGGAATGGACTTGTCACACTCTGCCTGCACAGCTGCATTTTGGAAGAGTGACAGTCGAGCAAGGAGTTGGTGCAAGGCTCTCGCCTACAAGATTCCTGTCGAACTGTGTCAGAAAATGAAAGACTTTAGCTCAGGAAAGCAAGAGCATGTAGAGGTTGAAGATCTGTAACAAATGGACATGAGGCTTAAAAGCAGAGAAAAAAACGATTAGGTAGCACCAAACAGCAACAAAAAGAATCCCAATGTAATGTGCTTTCTCGGGTTTGGATTTTCCTTAGCTCATGATATTGCATCTTGAACAGGTCTGTGCTCTCCTCACCTATTTGCATATGCAATTTTGTGTGTGTGTGTGTGTGTGTGTGTGTGCCTGTGCCCAGGAGACCATTTGGTGAAAACTGTCCATCTGCCTTTGTTTTCCCAGATTTTAACACCATTCACCTTGGATCCCTTCTGATTGTATTTATGCCAGGGTGAAGATTATTCATAAGCCTGGAGCTTATGTGAACGCTTCTCTGGTAGATCTGTTATGCCTTCTAATAGGAAGAATACTTTGCATGCATTCAACTCAAGAGCTGAGTTTTCTTACTGCAAATAGATATTTGCAGAAACACAGAAAATTATGTGACAAGAGATAGCCAGAGGGATTTATAAATGATGTCTGTTCCACTGAAAGTTGACCTGAAATGCATGTCAATCAACTTGGTATACTGGAAAGATATGAACTATTGAGAGGTCAGGTCAGCATGTTCGTATTGACTGTTTACTATATGATCAGAGAAAAACTAGTGTAATGTAAGAAATCTCCTCACAGTCCAACATTGGTAATGACCAAAAATCTTGAAATATCTTCTGCTGTCAGGAATGTTATAGTCTCATTGTAGAGATAAATGGCATACATGTATGTCATATATATATATATATATATATATATATATGAGACAAAATAAAGTGAAATGGTACTTAATCAAATAATCATGTGTGTGCTTTCCAGACCGATTACTATTATGACTCCCAATTTTCTTGCTTTTTTTGTTCTGCATATTCTTTCTTTTTTTTTTTTGCGGTACTGGGGATTGAACCCAGGGGCATTCTACCTCCGGGCTACAACCCCAGTCCTATTTTTTATTCTTTATTTTGAAACAGGGTCTCGCTAAGTTGCGGAGGGCCTCACTAAGTAGCTGAGGCTGGCTGTGAACCAGGATCCTCTGGTCTCAGCCTCCCAAGTACTGGGATTACAAGCGTGCGCCACCATGTCCAGCTTGTTCTGCATATTCTAAGAACATGTAGAGGGGGGCAAATAATTCCACATATCAAATTCAGCAATTACAAATTACTATTCTGCCAAGGAGAAGAAAAAAAAAGCCGCTCCTCCTAGGCACATTTCTAGGCATGTAAGCCCAGGTATGTTCCTAGGCATATAATTATATCTTCTAATTTAAAAGTACCATGAATAGTCCACTTTCTGTAAACAAATGTACATATAGCACTATTCTAACTAGAAGTGCATATGGCTTCTATTTTTAATGGTTATATTTTTCACAGTTTTCTCAATCAGCATTCAATTAGTATAGGGGAAATTAAGGACACTTTTCTTTTTCTCTTGTTAGAGTCATGTCTCTTAATTTTATTGGCCTGACTTATATTATACTTAGTACGAGGGCATTTCTTCTCCATAAATGGTCCAAAAACTTAAAAAAATTAATATATTTGTAGTGACTTTGCTATTCATGTTGAATTGTTCTTTCAGGAGGGGGAAGGGCTTACTGGTAGATAACCAAGGAGGTTACATTTGCTTGCTGCTGCTTCTCCTTCTTAGAGTCTGATGTCCTTATGCAGATTTTGAAATTAGAATAGCCCATAGGCTGGTCTATATGGCAACCTTCCTGACTCATTATAAGATGCTTTGAAAAAACTTTTAATGACAGGTGTGCAGCTAATAAAAACTAGTTTCCAGGCCTTTGAGTTTTCTGACAGAGCATATCTGTCAACAAGTTTGAACTTTTTTGGTGATGAACAACTGAAATCACCTTTCTTACTTTCTCTTTATTCACATCCTTTCTTCCACCTCAGCAGTTTAGTAGAAGGTGCAGGTAATAATAGAAGACAATTACCAGAAGAATTTCTCAGTAGTCAATAGATATTAAATCTACTTTTGTCCCCTTTTCTTAGAAAACAAAAACAAACACAAAAAAACAACAACAACAAAAAACTGTGCTCTGTGTCTTTAAAAATGAACACATTTGCTGGGTGTGGTGGTGCAAACCTGTAATCCCAGTACTTGTGAGGCAGAGACAGGAGGATCCCTGGTGTGAGAACAGCCTCAACAATGTAGGGAGACTCTCAGAAACCTAGGGACCCTGTTTCCAAAACAAAAAATAAAAAGAGAACTGGGGGTATAGCTCAGAGGTAGAATACCCTTGAGTTCGATCCCCAGTACCACCAATAAATAAATAAATAAAAATAACATTTATATTTAATTTAATTGCAAAAGTAATACACGATTATTTTAGTAAGTCAGTTAACATGGTTATTTCAGTAAGTCTATTAATATAAAGATCAATAAAAAATTACCTACTTATAACCCCAGACACCTCAAATTTAAAAACTTTAGATTATTTGATGTATATTTTTAACAAGATATTATATGTTCACACATATATATGTCCACATATTTGTTTCATTTTTAAATAGACTCAAAGTTTATTTTTAAAAGCAGATTTAGTGTAAATGTTTAAATTATTTTTATGACTACATAATATTCCATTGTTAATGTGTTGTATTTTGCTCCTATATAATAAATTTTCAATTTGTTTTGCCTATCTAAAAGTAATGTAATCCACATCTTGATACATTTGGCCTTAAGCACTTATAATAGATTCTCAAAATTTAAAAATTGCTAGATCAAAGGTTATATGTGTATGTAGTTTTAATATGTCCAGGTTTCCTTCCCAAAATTCTGTAAAAATTCATATCCCCAGTAGCAATATAGAATAGTATCCATTTCTAAAATATTCTCACCAGCAAGAAACTTAATGTTTTTAACTATTGTCAATTTGATGAATGAAAAATATCAAATCGCCATAATTTGCATTTTCCTGATTGCTAGTGAAGTTGACCATCTGTTCTTAACATTTACTGACTAATTGTATTTTCTCTATTATGAAATGCCTATTTATAGTCTTTATCCATTTTTTTTTTTGCTGGCTTTCTTTAAACCTTATTTCCTTCCTTCCTTCCTTCCTTCCTTCCTTCCTTCCCTTTCCGTCCCTCCTGTGATACTAGGGATTGAACCCAGGGAAGCTCTACCACTGAGCTACACCCCCAACCCCCTTTTTATTTTTTTTAAATTCGAGACAAGGTCTCACAAAGTTGCTGAGGCTGGCCTGGAGCTTGTGATCGTCTTGTCTCAGCCTCCCAACTAGTGAAATTACAGGTGTGCACCACCATATGTGGCTACCTTATTTTCTTTTTCTTCTTTAATTTGGAGTAACTCTTTTGAAATTAAATATATGAACTTTTGATTTGATTTCATTGGACATTTTTTCCAGTTTACCAGTTTAACCTTTAATGCTTAACTTTTTCATGTTTAATGTGCACAGACACTTTAATTTTTATGCAAGAAAATTCATCCTGTGACCTCCTTTCACCTGTGCACTCTCCCTTAGTGATCTCATCTAGTTCTGTGGCTTTAAATGCAATCTGTTTAAATGCAGATGTTTCTGAAGTGTGTCTCTCTAGCCCTGGTCTCTCCCCTGAGTTTTAGACCAGTATATGTTACTGCCTGTTAACATCTTCATTTGGAGATCTAATACACATTCCCAATTTCACATGTCCAGAAGAGAAATTTCCCTTCTACTCTACGCACTTCTGTATTTTGAGATCTAATACACATTTAAAACTTTTGAGATCTAATACACATTTCAAAGTTCGCACATCCAGAAGAGAGCTATCCTTTCCATGCTACACACCTCTTCATCCTGTCTATCCCTGTCTCAGTAGTTTGCACTCTTACCCACTCAGTTGCTCAAGCAAAAATCCCTAGGCCTCATCCTTCTTTCTTCTTTCCTTTGTACTCTTCAGTTAATTCTTTAGATCATACTGTTCCTTTGATTTCAAAATATGTTCTCGATGGATATGTTTCTCTTAATATTTGTTATTACCCTTCTAGACCAAAGCACCATCAGCTCTTACCTGAGTTAGTATGATATTCAACAAAACTGACCTCATTTCATCCATCTTTTTGTCCCATACTATCCATTCCCTAAACATTAGACGAATAGGGCATTTTAAAAAGTATTATTAGAACTATTTCTTTTCAGTTTAAAGCTCTCTGATAGCTTCATAGTGCACTTAAAATAAAATTCAAAGCACTTACCAGGCTGACTAGGGCTTAATATGTCTGGCTCCTGACTACTTGTCTAGTCTTTTTTTTTTTTATCAGTTTCCTCCTCGCTCACTATATTCTTGCTCACCACATTGAATTGGTTTAAATCCTTTAATGTTATATTTGTTGTATTTACAACAGCTTTAGGCTTCTTATTTCCTCTTTCTGGGATGCCCTTTTCTTGACTTTTCTATGGTTTTTCTTTACAACTTAGGTCTCAGTTCAAATGCTATCTCCTCAGAGAGGTGTCTTTGACCATACTATCTAAAGTAGCAGCCCACCTCCTGCCTATCCTGTAACATATTTCTAGAGGATGACTAGTGTCTTGAATAAGGTCAGTCACAGAGCAGGTGCTCAATAAATCTTCATTGAATGAATCATCCTTTATGACTTCTGAGTATTCTGGCCTTTTAAGAAAAAGTCTTCAATACATACATTTTATTGTTTTTATTTTCCCACATTCATTTATTTTTATGCTTCTATGCAATCCATATACAATTATTTTTTAAATGGACAAGGTATAAATCTAACTTTTCCTTATGGATAACCAATTTCTCCAGTACTACCATTACATAAATCATTTTAATGCCATCTGTATTATATATGAGTTTATACCATTTGAATCTATTTCTGCAACCTCAGTGCTAACCATTGATTCATTTTTTTCCCTGCAAATATACTTTCATTTAGTACAAAATAGTTATGATATGCTTTTTTTTTTTTTTGCCGTACCGGGGATTGAACCCAGGGGCATTCTACCTCCGTGCTACACCCCCGGCCCTATTTTTTATACTTTATTTTGAAACCGGGTCGCACGAAGTTGTGGAGGGCCTCACTAGGTAGAGAGAGAGAGAGAGAGAGAGAGAGAGAGAGAGAGAGAGAGCTGAGGCTGGCCGCGAACCCGGATCCTCCAGTCTCCGCCTCCCAAAGCACTGGGATTACAAGCGTGCGCCACCACGCCCGGCATGATATGCTTTATTATCTAGCTTGGGAAAGCTTTCTTCGGTGTCACTTTAATATAATTTTATTTTAATATTTGTACCTAGTAGTATTATAAGTGATTAATGAATGTTATAAAAATTATTGTCATCCATTCAAATAATCATGACTTTGCTACTTTGATCTCTTTTGTAATGCCTGATGTTATAAAATATTCTAATCTGTTCAAAGTCCCATGAAGTAGATTTAGACAAATGGCTACTACATGTTTTCTGGCTGATAATACACTCCTTTATTAATTCTTTTGAAAATATTGTTGAGAAGTGATAAATCATCACATATTTCAGGTCACCATTGCTGGCATTGGCTTTGTCTATTGATGTCATGACAGTATCATGTCAGAAGGAAATGATCCAAGTGACCCATGCTTTACTGTCATCTTATGTTCCCTGTTACAAAAACAAAGCACTAAGAAAATTTTAAAATATATTTAAAAATATTAAAGGTGACAAAAAGTAAGTTTATTAAAAATGAATCAAATCGGTTGGTCTGTGGAATTTACCTCAAAACCACATATTTTGAAACAAAGCGTAAGATAGACCATGGGCCTTTGTTTTTCAAGGAAATATTTTCCAAGAAAATTGTTTCTTGGTATAATATGTTTGCTGTATCAGTTCCTTAACATCTCACACAAGTTGTTTCCAGGAATAACATTTATCAAAAGAGAAAACAACTTAGCATGGGATTGTTTTGCTCATGGTCATCACCGCACCCACAAATGACTATACCAATGGCTACGTCACTTCACAGGGGATCACTGTGGGAAATGTGACATGTGGGCTCTTCATCCCTAAGTAATATGTTGGATTAATAACTTATCTCCTCAGGAAAGGTACTCTCTATAAATCTTTCAAAAATCACATTTGGCAGAGAGGACAGACGTGGGGTAATAGTTATTCTGGAAACACAGCAGGCCAGTTCTCCATCTTGTTTCCAGTTGTAGAACCACTCCCTTCATACAGAGGGACCCCGTGTGTAGTAAGGTGCAGAGACACTCATGGGTTATCTTAGAAAAAGTTGGAGGGAGCTTACATTAAAATTTATAGGGAGCCGGGTGTGGTGGCGCACGCTTGTAATCCCAGTACTTTGGGAGACGGAGACTGGAGGATCTGGGTTCTCGGCCAGCCTCAGCGCTCTCTCTCTCTCTCTCTCTCTCTCTCTCCCTGTCTCTCTCTCTCTCTCTCTTTCTCTACTTAGTGAGGCCCTC
>PVJS01019709.1:0-33429 GCA_004027185.1 Glis glis
AGAGAGAGAGAGAGAGAGAGAGAGAGAGAGAGAGAGAGGAGAGAGGGAGAGAGAGATAGATCGATCGCAGTCAATCGATCGATCGCGCGCGCATGCGCGCTGAGGTTGGCCACGAACCCGGATCCTCCGGTCTCCGCCTCCCAAAGTACTGGGATTACAAGCGTGCGCCACCACGCCCGGCGTCAGCCTCTTAATTTCTTTATTTTGAGACAGAGTCTAGTTAAGTTGCCCAGGCTGGCCTGGAACATGTGATCCTCCAACCTCAGCTTCCCAATTAGCTGGTACAGGATTATAGGCATGTGCCACAATAAGCCAGCATCTCTCTCTCTCTCTCTCTCTTTTCTACCTCTGAGCTACTGAGCTACACCCCCAACCCTTTTTATTTTGAAACAGGGTCTAGGTAAGTTGTTTAAGCAGGCCTTGAACCTGAGATCCTCCTGTCTCAGCCTCTCAAGTACTAGGATTATAAGTATGCGCCACTACACTTGACTGCCTTAAGTTAATATAAAACTGAGGCAGGAGAATTGCAAGCAATTTAGAGATCCTGTCTCAAAATAAATAAAAGGGACTGGAGATGTAGCTCTGTGTTAAAGCATTCCCTGGGTTCAATCCCCAGTACCAAACACACACACACACACACACACACACACACACACACACACACTCTAAGACAAAAAATTATTTTATGTATCAACAAGGAAACACTGTCAAGTAAATTATTAAACATAATTGATCAGCCATGAAATGCATCTCAATTTCAGAGATATCAAAAGATGCAAGCATGAACATTTTGAAATCAATAAAATACAATATATACTGAAGATACTATATTAAGGAAGGTTCCAAACTCTGTATTTGAAATATTGAATTTTTTTTTTTTTTTTTTTTTTTTTTTTTTGAAATATTGAATTTTTTAAATGTTTATTAAGGTTTTAAGTTACATGGTCATAGAAAAATTCAAATAATTGAGGGTTTTTTTGCATTCACTATCTTATGAATTTCATTCCACTCCACAAATATTTAGAATATAGCTGCTATGTGCCATGTACTGGGGCTATCTATACACAGTGAGCAAAAAGAGCATACTCCTTGTTATTATATGACTTTTAATTTTCTTGGACCATGGTAAAAGAATATAACCTACATAATTTGCTAAGTTTCAAGCTTTTTCTTTAAGGTCTACTTACCACATGATCCAATTTTGGTAAATGTTCCCTGGATAACACATATTAGGAACTGGAACTACTGGGTGAAAGGTTTGTGAGCCTAAGCACACCTGACACATAGGAGGAGTTCACAGATGCTTATATTTTATTCCATTTTTATTCATTTTGGCAGCACAGCGGATAGAACTCAGGGCCTAGTGCATATTAGGTAAGTGCTCTACTATTGAACTACCTACATCCCAGCCCCATATTTGTGTTTTAAAGTGTTATATTCCCAATGTAGAATGTCAGATTTACTTCTTTTTTTTTCCAGTACTGGGGACTGAATCCAGGGATGCTCTACCAGTAAGCTACAACCGCAGCCATTTTTATTTTTTGAGCAGGTTGATGAAAGTCTCCCTATTTGCTAAGGCAGCCTCTAACTTTTAATCCTCTTGCCTCAGCCTCCAGAGTTGCTGGGATCTATGTGCTGCCACTGCACCCAGATCATCATCATTATTATTATTATTATTATTGTTATTATTATTATTAATTTGGTGGTACTTGGGATTAAACCCAGGGGCATACTAACTCTTGAGTTACACCCCCAGCCCTATTTTATTTTTATTTTGAAATAGAGTTTCACTAAGTTGCAGAAGGCTTCACTAAGTTGCTGAGGCTGGCCTCCAACCTGCAATCCTCCTGTCTCAGCCTCCCAAGTCCTGGGATTACAAGCGTGTGCCACCACGCCCATCTCAGATTTACTTCTTAATATACCATGCACCATATAAGAGAGAAATAGTAAGCATTATAAGAATTCAAAGATAGGAAAGAGATCAGTTTGGACCAAAATGGTTCAAAGAAATTTACTAAAACGTGATTTTTGAGTTGCATTTTGAAGAATGGGTAGGAATTCCCTGGAGAGCAAACAAAACAATGTAGCAAAAATGGAAACTGAAATTTTTAGACGTTTTTAAAAAATTAAGAGTGTATTCTGGCCAGGCGTGGTGGCGCATGCCTATAATCCCAGTACTTGGGAGGCTGAGACAGGAGGATCACAAGTTGGAGGTCAGCTTCAGCAACCTATGGAGGTCCTCTGCAACTTAGTGAGACCCTGTTTCAAAATAAAAAATAAACTGGGCGTGGTGGCGTACGCTTGTAATCCCAGTACTTGGGAGGCTGAGACAGGAGGATCGCAGGTTCGAAGACAGCCTCAGCAAATAGTGAGACTTTCATCAACCTAGCAAGACCCTGTTTCAAAATAAAAATAAAATAGGGTTGAGAATGTAGCTGGGAGGTAGAATCCCCCTGGGTTCAATATCTAATGCCACTAAACAAATAAATAGTTAATTAAATAAAAAATAAAATAGGGCTGGAAGTGTAGCTCAGAGGTAGTATGCCCCTGGGTTCAATCCCTAGTATCACACACACACACACACACACACACACACACACACACACACAAAGTGTATTCTGGTCATTCTTTGCCATTTGAGAATTTAAGATTTAAATTATTATTTTTTTCTTACTGGAACGAACAGGACTGGGGCTGGTGGGGAAGAGCTGGAAAGCATACGACAGTGGAGGAATCTGGAAAACCAACGCTTTGCCCACGAGTAAGTAAAGCAGCAAGTGACGTTGGAGGGGACGATGATGGTAGAGAGGAGCACGGAAGCCAACGATGGGAGATCGTTGCCAGGCAATATGTCTTTAAAGACTGACTTTTTTGAAGGCCATAAGATTCTCTCTGGAGCTCATCCCAAGGCTTCAAGACCAAGGGGACAAACTACGCCTTACAACGGTGGCCTCCGGCCTTGCGAGGTGGGCCCCTTCCCGCCCCGGGCCGCCGGGTCGGGGCAGCAGCCGGGCCCGGCCCCTCTCACCTGCGCCTGGATGTACAGCGAGACGCAGCCGTGCGAGAGCCGGTACCTGCGCAGCAGCCGCAGGCACTTGACCAGGTGCTCCTCCCCCGCCGACAGCTCCTCGGTGTCGATGTGGTTCACCCCGAGGTGGAACGCGATCACCGCCAGCCTCAGCGCCTGCTGGGCGGCCGGGCCCTCGGCCTCCACCACTTCGGTGGGCAGCCCCAGGGCGTGGTCCCCCGCGCCCACGCCGTCGTCCGCCTGTGGCCGCTCATCCTCGTCCTCGGGTGCGGGGCCCAGCAGCGCCTTGACCTCTTCCAGCAGCGCTCGAGCTCCGTATTTCGACTTGTACGGCTCCTTCTCCGGGTTTTTATGCAATTCCACCCGCGACAGAGCCAGCGCCGCCTGGAATTTCTCACGGATCTCGGCCCAGGGAGCGTTCGCCATAGCGGCCTCCACAGCCCCAGCTGCCTAGATGCCTGTAATCCAGACTCCCACCTTCCTTCTGCTTTGCGACACTTCACTTACGGCCCTCGGCAGGTCACTGCGGAACGGCAACCAATGAAATCCGTCAAGAGAACCGCAATATGCCCCAGGGGCCAATGGAGAGGCGTGGTGGTCACCATAGTAACCGTCGTCAGGACACTAGAATTGTCAATGAGTTCTCCAGCCTCCAGCCTCGCCCCCTGCAGTGGGAGTTCGGCTCCTTTCAGCTGGAGTGACCAGCGAATAAACACTTGTTTAATATCGTCTTACTTTAATGAAGCATTTCAGAATTTTGTTTACAAACACACTAGCTTACTCGCGTTTAACTGATAGAAGCGGAAAGGCAGAAAGTCTTTACATCTAGTGCTTCCCATCACTGGATACAATTTTCTTTTAAAAAGACCAAAATGAAGCTAAACGTGGTGGTGCACGCCTGTAATCCTAGTACTTGGGAGACTGAGACTGGAGGATCACAGTTCAAGAACAACCTGAGCAATCTAGAAAGACTCAGCAACCTAGCGAGACCCTGTTTCAAAATAAAAATAGGGTGTAGTTCGGAGGTAGAATGCGCGCGCGCGCACACACACACACACACACACACACACACACGACTGAAATGTAACAGGGGATCCACCCATTATTATTAATTAACCTCCCGAGCTGGGCGTGGTGGCACTTGTAATCCCAGTACTAACGATCACAGGTTCGAGACCAGCCTCAGCATTTTAACAAGCCCTCAGCAACTTAGTGAAACCCTGTTTCAAACCAAAAAATAAAAAGGGCTAGGGGTGTAACTCAGAGGTAGAACACGCCTGGGTTCAATCCCCAATACCAAAACAAACATACATACATACATCTCCCGATTGAAAGCCATAAATGTAAAAAGAACTCGGTGATGGTGATAAACAAAAAAATTTTTTTTCGGTTCTGGAGATTAAACCCAGGGGCATTCTACCTCAGAGCTACACCCCAAGCCCTTTATTTATTATTATTATTATTTTTTTTTTTTTGCAGAACCGGGGATTGAACTCAGGGGCATTCTACCACCGGGCTACATCCCCGGCCCTATTTTTTATACTTTATTTTGAAACAGGGTCTCACGAAGTTGCGGAGGGCTTCACTAAGTAGCTGAGGCAGGCCGTGAACCCAGATCCTCCAGTCTCAGCCTCCCAAGGACTGGGATTACAAGCGTGTGCCACCACGCACTGACAATTCTTTTTTTCTTTCTTTTTTTTATTTATTTTTGAACCCAGGGGCATTCTACCTCCAAGCTACACCCCAGCACTTTTTATTTTGAAACAGGATCTCACTAAATTGCTGATGGTCTCACTTAATTGCTAAGGCTGGCATCGAACTGTGATTCTCCTGTCTCAACCTCTCAAGTACTGGAATTGCATGTGTATTCCATCACACTTGGCTAGCATTTTCTTTTTGGTACTGGGGATTGAACCCAGAGGGCATTCTACCTCTGAGCTACAACCCTAGCCCTATTTCATTTTGAAACAGGGTCTTGCTAAGTTACTGACACTGGCCTCAATCCTAGTGTCTTAGTCTCCCAAGTACTGGGATCACAAGTGTGCGCCACTAAGCTGGCTAGCACTGGCATTTCTTTTTCTTTCTTTTTTTTTTTTTTGTGGTACCGGGGATTGAACCCAGAGGCGTTCTACCTCCGAGGTACACCCCCGGCCCTATTTTTATCCTTTATTTTGAAACCGGGTCTCATGAAGTTGCAGAGGGCCTCACTAAGTAGCTGAGGCTGGCCGTAAACCCGGATCCTCCGGTCTCCGCCTCCCAAAGTACTGGGATTACAAGCGTGTGCCACTACGCCCGGCGCTGGCAGTTTTAATAAAGAGGAAAATCTCTATGAAAAATTGTGAAGTGACTCCCAGGATATACTGTTTTCAGTACTGAAAACTGAACCTGGGGCCTCCTATATGCAGAGCCTTCTACACACCCAGCCCTGTTTTAGTTTTATTAGTGTGTGTGTGTGTGTGTGTGTGTGTGTGTGTGTGACACAGAGAGACACACACACACACACACACACACACACTGGGGATGGAACACTCGGGGTTATTCTACCACTGAGCTACACCCCCCACCCTTTTTTTTTCTGCGGGACTGGGGATTGAACCCAGGGGCATTCTGCCTCTGAGTTATACCCCCAACCCTAGGCCAACTCTCATATAGTATACCTATATGAGATAGTTAACAAGTGTCATCAGACAGGTATGGTGGTGTACACTTGTAAACCCAGTACTTGGGAGATTGAGACAGAAGGATCGCAGGTTTGAGGATAGCTTCAGCATACAGTTACTATCATTAACCTAGTGAGACCCTGTTTCAAAATAAAAATAGGGCTAGGAGTGTAGCTGGGAGGTAGAATGCCCCTGGGTTCAATCCTCAGAGCCACACTCGCACACAAAAAAAGTGTCAACAGAGTTGGGTGTGGTGACACACACCTGCGGTTCCCTGTACTTGGGAGGCTGGGACAGGAGAATCACAGGTTCAAGACCAGCCTCGGCAATTTAGCAAGACCATTTCAAAAAACAGGAATAAAATAGTGCTGGGATGTAGCTTGGAGGTAGAATGCCTCTGGGTTCAACCTCCAGTACCAAAAAAAAAAAAAACACCCCGCTGAGGGGAAAAAAACAATAACTGGATGAATCTGCCAGGCATGGTAGAGCACACCTGTAATCCCAGTACTTGGAAGGCCAAGACAGAGGAGGCTCTTAAGTTCAAGGCCAGCCTTGGCAACTTACTGAAACTCTATCAAAATTAATAACAAAAAATGGACCAGGGGTGTAGCTTGAAGGTAGAGAGTCCCTGAGTTCAATACCCAGTGTATGTATGTATGTATGTATGTATGTATGTATGTATACACATATAAAAATAAAACAGAATGATTAATTGTATAAGTGAGTATGTGAAACACTGCTCACCACAATGTTAGACATGGGGTGACTTGTTTTTTTTCTCTAGATTTCCACTCCTAGCTTTTTATCACTCTTATAACAAAAATTTCTTATAACAAAAATTTCAGGCTATTTTGATTTTAGAAAACAAAAAGGCACCAAACCATAAAAGTACTAATATCTTTATTATGGGATATATCAGTATGTTATACAGTAACTCATTTTGGAGTTTAAAAATATTTTATGTACAGCTACAGAGAAACAACTGCACAGATAGCTCCAACACAAAAACGGGTTTTGTTGTTTGTGGTGCTAGTGATTGAACCCAGGGGCATTTTGCCCCTGAGCTACACCCCAGATCTATTTTTTTTTAAACAGGGTCTCACTAAGTTGTGGAGGGCCCCGCAAAGTTGCTGAGGCTGGCCTTGAACTTGCAATCCTCCTGTGTCAGCCTCCCAAGTACTAGGATTACAGGCATGGACCACCACACCCAGTTGGGTTGTAATTTTAAAGTCCACTGAGTTATTTGAGACATATATTACAAAATATTCTCTGTAGGAAATAGTAAAAACAGTAGCATTTCCCAGGCTAGCCCAATAAGCCTATTTAAATCAAAGAGTAGCTGAATTACATATATAAATATGGTTTGAATTCTGTAATTCAGAAGAAATGTTAGCTTCATTTACTGAGTTGCATTTTATTTTTGTATAAAGAAATTTTTTTTTTGCGGTACCGGGGATTGAACCCAGGGGCATTCTACCTCCGCGCTACACCCCCGGCCCTATTTTTTTATATTTTATTTTGAAACCGGGTCTCACAAAGTTATGGAGGGCCTCACTAGGTAGAGAGAGGGAGAGACAGGGAGAGAGAGAGAGAGAGAGAGAGCGCGCTGAGGGTGGCCGCAAACCCGGATACTCTGGTCTCCGCCTCCCAAAGTACTGGGATTACAAGTGTGCGCCACCACGCCTGGCCTATAAAGAAATTCTTATTAATTCCCCTTCTTACTCTATTTGCCTGATTATTTTTAAATTAGGCTAATCCATAATCCACAGCAGTTTTAGCTATTCCTTCCTAAAGGACAACTACTATACACTTTTGAGACAGGGTCTCACTAAGTGGCCAACACTGGCCTCAAACTTGTGATCTTCCTGCCTCAGACTCCAATTAGCTAGGATTACAAACATGCACTATCAGGTCCAGCTACCACATCCTTTTAATCTGCCAGATAAGGTATCCATACCTACCCAAGTCATGAATTGTTTTGGTGGTCATTAAAGCATGGCCCAGTATTTGGGCAAAACCAGAATCTAATAAATTATAACCCATAAGACACAGACAGGCTCATCAAACATCTTCCCCTGATTCTCTGTGGCATGATGGAAGCCACAACGAATAGGACTAAAGTGGTAAGTGGATCAAGGAATAAAAGCCAAGAGGATTCTGAGAGGGCAAGAAACATCTAGTTTAATCTTAAGGACAAACCTGAAGTTCAAACAGAAAAAGGATGTTGCCTCAAGGATCCGGAGCTCCGTTGGCTATCAGAGCCCCTTACTGCTAAGTGACCAAGTAAGAGGCAGGTAGAGGTGAAGACTAGATCAAATTAGAGAAATCACAGTCTAGAAAAATTTTAGTTGTTCAAAGTAGTTGAGTGAAAATGAGACAGACCATGGAGTTTATTCTACCTCTGAGCTACACCCCCAGCCCCATTTTATTTTTTTTGAAACAGGTCTCACTGAGTTGCTGAGGCTGACCTTGAACCTACAATCCACCTGTCTTATAGGCATGTGCCACCACACCCAGCTCCATGTAGTTTTAATTTACGTTTATAGTTTGTTCAAGATTCCTAGTACAGAATTTCTAAAACTTAAGGCAAGTCAACAAATGCCTGTGCTATGTAGAATGTTTCCCAGAGAATTAGTTATCAGAGAACTCAGGCAGTTATCTGATCAAGAGCTACATTAAGTTTCTCAGCTCCCTTAAAGCAACAACTTAAAATAACCAGTTTGTCTTAAAAGAAAGTCTCTAAGATGGGCCTGATGGTACATGCCGTAATTCTAGTACTTGGGGGGCTGAGACAGAAGAATCGCAGGTTCAAGGCCAGCCTCAGCAACTTAGCAAAACCCTGTTTCAAAAATAAAAATGGCTGGCAAGGAAGCACAGTGGTAGAGCACCTCTGGGTTCAGTCCCCCAACCCCCAAAAGGGGATTCTCTAAGCAATGAAAACCTTTCAACAGTGAAGCAGTTTAACAGAAATAGATTATATGCTGAGGCTTTAAAATCTAGGCCACTGAGAAACTAAATTGGACCATTCTATCTAAAAACCCCAGCTTGCCCATTAGAAATTGACTTGAAATATTCATGATCCATTAAGTTGTCACCATTAAAAGAATGCTCTATCATGAATCTTTATTTTTCTTCTCTTTGCTCTTTAGTTATTAACATTTCCTTCTTACATGTGAAAAATATTTTCAGTGGTTTTGTGTTAGACACTTTCCAGCAATACAAAACTGTGCCCCCGTCTCCCTTAATGCCCTCTTGGTAAATAATGTTGATCTATCATTATTTAAACACTATTTAGCCAGTCTCCTTACTTAAAGGGTCTCGGTAAGGTGCCTAGGCCAATCACACAAGTGATTGTTTGACAGGAGGCCAAGGAATGTCAATTACAGAAAAATGCCTTGGCTTTCAAAGGCTGAAGTGTTCCTCCAGAGAGTGCATGCCACTGGGTATTTTCTTTACGGAGGGACACTATTGAGGGATGCTCTGCAAGACTGGGGATGTGGCTCGGTGGTACAGCAAGCTCAATCCCCAGCACCAACCCCCACTAAAAAAATAAAGACAGATCAACTTACAAGTATAGACAGATATATGCTTGATTTTATCTTGTATCTACACACAATATATCAGAATAAAAATGTAATAAATTCATATTTCTTTTTTAAAATGGAAACCTGATAAAGACATAGCAATAAAGTTATAAATGAAAATGGTTGGATGAAATAATTTAGATGAAGCCTGTCTCTGCAATAGACGGGGACTGAGCAGGCCAAAAGGAAGCACAATATACTTTTAACTTTGTATGAAAAATAGCGTTCAGTTCCATGGCACTAAACATAGTCCAGTTTTTGCCATATAAACCCTCTGCTTGTAATCACTGACCAAATGCTTTATTAAAACTCCGCTTCTGGCCTTTGTTCTGGGATCTGTTAGTTTGGTTGCCGCCTCCTGACCGCTGTCCTCTGAAGCCTCTATTTCCTCCCCGTTGTCCCCTGAAGTTTCTGTTTCCATCTCGCTGTCCCCTGAAACCACGGCCGCCTTCCCGCTGACCCCTGAAGCTTCCATATCCTTCCCGTGGTCCTTCCAGCTCCGGTTGCTCTGTGGCCACAGTGAGCTGCCACCGTCGTGAATCATGCCATTTTTCCTGTTGAGAGAAGGTTTTACTTTCACCTGCTTTGGTTTTTATTAAATTTGGTATAAAAGGCATGAGAAAAAAAAAACTGTTGCCATTTTTCCAAGGAACAACAAGGTTAATAACTTAAAAGGCCACTGGTCCAAAACAACACTGACTCTCAGGCCCAAAAGCCAGTGCTATTGACATGTGGGGAAACAAGTTTCGCTATGAGATAGCCCTTCTCACTATATCATTCTTCTTTTTTCAATTCAATTGCTACAGGGTCTCTGCAGCTGTCGGAGGTAACACAAATAAGTCACATACAAGTGCATTTCTCACAGCAGTGCTAATAAAGATGCAGCGAGTTAATAGCCAGGTATAGTGGTGCACACCTAATCCCAGTACTTGGGAAGCTGAGACAGGATTGCAGATTTGAGGCCAGGCTCAGGAACTTAGTGAAGCCCTCAGCAACTTGGCAAGACCCTATTTCAAAATAGAAAATAAAAGAAGGAGCCATCCCTGTAATCCCAGTACTTGTGAGGCTGAGACAGGAGGGTCACAGGTTCAAGGCCAGCCTCAGCAACTTAGTGAGACCCTGTTTTAAACTAAAAAATAAAATGGGCTGAGGGTATAGCTCAGAGGTAGAATGCCCCTGGAGTCAATCCCCAGTGCCATAAAAGTAGGGGGCTGGGGTTGTAGCTCAGAGGTAGAATGCCTCTGGGTTCAATCCCCAGTACTCCCCTTTCCCCCCCAAAAAGATGTAGCAAGTTAAAATACATATGCAAACATGTATAACATAGTTAAGTGTGTGTGTGTGTGGATGAATATTGTTTACTCTAGAAAGGAAAAAAGGTGGGCTCAACAAATGTACAAGAACAAAAAGGGTAGGAGAAAGCACTGAAATGTGATCCTTGACAGTCTTTAGTAAGGGGACTAGAACTGTGTGTTTCCCCGATCATTCTACTTTCATAACGAACATTACAATTTAGGTATGTTAAGTTGCAAAAACAAAATCCAAGAGAAAATACCTGTATTTCTGTGACTGCTGCAGTACGAACATCAAAACAAACACCCTAGAAATTAAAGGACACTGAAATTAATCCAATCAATATACATTAAGTGATGCTGCACAACACAAGGTAATATGAAAAATAAATAAAATTCACCAGGCAATTAATTTTCTTTATTAGCGCATCACTATGTTGCTCAGGCTGGTCTCACGATTCTCTTGCCTCAGTGTCCCAAGTAGCTGAGATTATAGGCATGAGCCAAGAGGCACAGGTTTCAGGTATTTCCCCAAAATCAGGAATTCCCAAAAGCACAATAGCAGAAAGCCACGGAATATTTAAGAAGGACTCAAAACAACTTGGAACTTCCTGACTAAAGAGATTCTTGGCTATCTCACTGTGCTAACCCTTCGAGTAGCTATTACCTAGCCACTTGTTTTTTGGACATCACAGGCTTCAGACATTGTGACAATTTTCCCTTTAAGAGAGGAATCCAAACAGGCATGTAGAGGCTAGCTGACTTGTGTAAGGCCCCACAGATGTTAAGAGGAGCAAGCATTTAAAACATGGTCTGAGCTGGGC
Source organism: Glis glis (assembly GCA_004027185.1). Lineage (NCBI taxonomy): Eukaryota > Metazoa > Chordata > Mammalia > Rodentia > Gliridae > Glis > Glis glis. The sequence continues at coordinate 11,386 of PVJS01019709.1, forward strand.
ATGCTAGTGCATGCCTGTCATCCTGGTACTTGGGAAGCTGAGACAGGAGGATCACAGGTTCAAGGTCAGCCTTGGCAACTTAGTGAGACCCAGTCTCAAAAGGGGGTTGCTGGAGGTGTAGCTCAGAGGTAGAGTGCCCCTGGGTTCAATACCCAGCACCACAAAACAACAAAAGAAAAGGAAATACAGGATCTGGTCTTTGATATTAAGTGCTTCTTTTCCCAGTCAAGGAGGCAAATACCCCCTGTAAATGACAGAGGCATTCCTCTCCTTGCCATCTTTAACTGCAGGATTTTATGAGAAACACCCCTCTACCCAACAATTTACCCAATTATAATGTAGATATTATCAGGTACTGATGGAGTCTGCTGTTCACGGGACTCTTCACTCACATGTAGCATTTATCTGTACTCCAGACAGTCATTGGGGTACAGATATAAATAGAAAGCAGTTTCTGCCCTTGAGCAGATCATGGTGCTCTTAAGGCTTTTAGTCAGTGAACAAACATAGCTAAGGGAAAATTCACCTGAATAAATGTTGTGTCTTAAGTACTCTGAAGTGCAGATAAAGAGCTAGGGAAGCTACATGGGGAGATTAAAGGCTAAGCAAAGGCATAAAGGGCACTGGAGCAGAAAGTACTATAAAGAGAGGCTCAGCCTAGACTCTGGATGAGAAAGCACCTCCAGAGTACTTGGCACTGCCAAAGAAGAGGGTGTTGGGGGCAGTGAAACAGCTGAAGCTGGCAAGTGGGCAGGTTTATCTTCACCTCACTGAACAGCTCACTGCCTATCTGACCACACTGTTTATCTAAGCAACTCCATATAACCTTTGGGACAAATCTGTTCATAGCAGTGATTCCCAAAGCGTAGCCCACATACCTCTGGACACCTGAGACTCTTATCAAGAGTTCCCAAAGTCACAACTATTTTCATAGTCATACTTAGGTATTACCTGCCCCTTTCATGCTCATTCTCTCACAAAGGTACAACAATGCTTCCCAGGCTTGGGAGGTATGACTTAATTTTGAACTTGAATTCAAGGTTGTGAATTAAAACTAGGCATGGTACATGCCTGTAATCCTGGCTACTCAGGAGGCCAAGGCAAAAGTATCAAAGGTCAAGGCCAGCCTGGTCTATTTAGTAAGATCCTGTCTCAAAATAGAATAAAGAGAGCCAGGCATGATGGTGCACGCTTGTAATCCCAATACTTGGGAGGCTGAGGCAGGAGGATTGCAGGTTCGCAGCTCAGCCTCAGCAACTTAGTGAGACCCTGTTTCAAACTAAAAAATTAAATAGGGCTGGGGGTGTAGTTCAGAGGTACTGAGTTCTATCCCCAGCACCAAAAAAAAAAAAAAAAGAATAAAAAGGACTGGGGATGTAGCTCAGTGATATGGCACCCCAGAGTTCAATTGCCAGTACTGGGGAAAATAAAATCTTAATTGAGTTACGTAGGTAGAGATGTCAGCAATGTAACTGGATCTTCAAGTCTGGTATCCGTACAGAATGGTTAAGGCTGGAGACACAGATATGGTAGCTGTCAGTAACAAAGTGGCCCTCAGTTACAGGGTCCAGGGAAGACAGAGTGAAAAGATGCAGCATCCTCACAGAATAGGGAAAAGACACCATCCTATTTGCCTGCACACATTAATCTATTAGACCAAAGAAAGGTCACAATAGAGGCCCCAGCCTTACCAGCTTTCCTTTGAGAAAGACCATTCCCTTCACTTTGGAATCAACATCGTCACCCAGTTGCTCCTTCAGTTCTTTCCAAGCATAACTAATATTTGGCATTTCAATTGAGCACCGTAAGATCATGGTCACAAAACCCTTATGGAAGAAAGGGAGACAAAATTAGTCTTGAAAACATACCTTATTATATAAACACTTGCCTTCACGATTTTGAAATATTTCCAGAAAATTTCTTTTTAAAAGCATACACCAGCTGGGGACATTGGTGCACACCTGTAATCCCAGTATTTGGGAGGCTGAGATAGGATGATATCAACATCCAGGCCAGCCTGAGCAATTTAGTGAGATCCATTTCAAAATATAAAAAAATAAAAAGGGCTAGGGGTATTATAGCTCAGAGGAAGAATGCCCCTGGGATCAATCCTCAGCACCAAATATTAATAAAAAAAATTAAGATACAATTCATATACCTAATATTATTTATATATGTATTGGTACTGGGGATTGACCCCAGGGGCATTCTACCTCTGAACTACATCCCCAGCCCTATTTTATTTTTATTTGCAAACAGGGTCTTGCTAGGTTAATGAGAGTCTCACTACTTGCTGAGACTATCCTCAAACCTGCAATCCTCCTGTCTCAGCCTCCCAAGTACTGGGATTACAAACATGCACCATCACGCCCGGCTTAGTTATTTACTTTTGGTACTGGGGATCGAACCCAGGGCTAAGCTACACTCCCACCCCTTTTTATTTTTTATTTTCAAACATGGTCTTGCCAAGTTGCTGAAGTTGGCCACGAACCTGTGATCCTCCTGTCTCAGCCTGCCAAGTACTGGGATTACAGGTGTAATCACCATGCCTGGCTAATATTTATCACTTCAAAGGGCACAATGCAATAGGGTTTTTTTTTTAGTATATTCATAAAGTTTGCAACCACCATCACTAAATACAATTCCAGAACATTTCATCGCCAACAAAGAAACCCTGTGTCGATTAGCAGTCAATGCCATTCCTTGCCCAACCCGACCCTGCAACTACTCATCCATTTTGTCTCTATAAATTTGCAGAAAGGGTGTTTTTTTTGGGGGGGGGTTACTAGGGATAGAACCCAGGGGCATTCCACCTCTGAACTCTGCTCCCAGCCCTGTTACACAGATAGTAACTTCCAACCTTCATGAGAAAGTGAAAACAACTGGAAGTTTAAATAAACCCTTTCAAGTCTTGGTCAAAACCCAAATTATAAAGTATCAGAAACTTACTGCCTCTGAGTTTATCAAGGAGCGCTGGTCTACCGATGTGGCACCTGAAATATGGGCCAATGCTGCTGCCAGGGCCTCCACAGCTCCCTTCTCCTCTATCAGCTTCTCTGCTGACTGCTTGAAGTGGCTAATGGCAGTGGGAGGCACAGAATCTAAAAGCCTGGGGATTGATGGAGTACATTTGTTAGGAAAAACGTTTGAAGTTAACACCACAGTGAGACTGATGATAATGCCAATAACAGCATTTCCTTTAATCATGGATACCCCCTATTTTCAAAAATCAAAACAGATGTTTATTTCATTATTATTATTATTGTTATTATTATTTTGGTGCTCGGGATTGAACCCAGGGGCACTCTACCCTTTGAACTATACCCTCAGCTATATTTTATTTTTTCCTTTTTTTGGGTACTGGGGATTGAACCCAGGGACATTCTTTTTTTTTTTTTTGGTGGTACCGGGGATTGAACCCAGGGGCATTCTACCTCCAGGCTACACCCCCAGCCCTATTTTATTCTTTTATTTTGAAACAGGTTCTCACTAAGTTGCAGAGGGCCTCACTAAGTAGCTGAGGCTGGCCGCTAACCCGGATCCTCCCAAGTACTGGGATTACAAGCGTGTACCACCACGCCCGGCTGTCACATCATATTTTTAAAGAATACAGGCCAAGCCGGTATGTATATATATATATATTTTTTTGCAGTACCGGGGATTGAACACAGGGGCGTGTATCTACCTCTGCGCTACGCCCCCGGCCCTATTTTTTTATACTTTATTTTGAAACCGGGTCTTACAAAGTTGCAGAGGGCCTCACTAAGTAGAGAGAGAGAGAGAGAGGGAGAGAGAGAGAGAGAAAGAGAGAGAGAGAGAAACAGCGCTGAGTGCACGCGTGAGCTGAGACTGGCCGCGATCCCGGATCCTCTGGTCTCCGCCTCCCAAAGTACTGGGATTACAAGTGTGCGCCACCACGCCCGGCTCCTATTTTTATTCTTTATTTTGAAACAGGGCCTCACTAAGTAGCTGAGGCTGGCCGCCAACCCAGATACTCCTGCTTCAGTCTCCCAAGTACTGGGATTACAAGCGTGTGCCACCATGCCCGGTTTGAACCCAGGGACATTCTACCTCTGGAGCTACACCTCCAGCCCTTTTTATTTTTACTTTTGTTTTGAAACAGGGTCTCACTTAGGTTGCTGACAGTCTCATTAAGTTGCTGGGGCTGGCCGGGCGTGGTGGCACACGCTTGTAATCCCAGTACTTTGGGAGGTGGAGACCAGAGGATCCGGGTTCGCGGCCAGCCTCAGCTGGCGCAAGCGCGCGCTTTCTCTCTCTCTCTCTCCGTCTTCTCTCTTTCTCTCTCTCTCCTTAGTGAGGCCCTCCACAACTTCGTGAGACCCGGTTTCAAAATAAAGTATAAAATATAGGGCGAGGGGCGTAGCGCGGAGGTAGAACGTCCCTGAATTCAATCCCCGGTACCGCAAAAAAAAAAAAAAAAGTTGCTGGGGCTGGTCTCAAACCTGCAATTCTCCTGCCTCGTTTATTTTGGAACAGGGTCTCACTAAGTTACTGTGAGCTGGCCTCAAATCTGAGATCCTCCTGTCTCAGTTTCCCAAGTACTGAGATTACAGGTGTGCAACACCACGCCAAGCTACAATAGGTGTTTATTTAAAGTAATACATCAGCTGGGCGTGATGGCACACACTTGTAATCCCAGTACCTGGGAGGCTGAGACCAGAGGATCCAGGTTCTCGGCCAGCCTCAGCTACTTAGTGAGGCCCTCCGCAACTTAGTGAGACCCTGTTTCAAAATAAAGAATAAACCGGGCATGGTGGTGCATGTTTGTAATCCCAGTACTTGGGAGGCTATGACCGGAGGATCTGGGTTCGCAGCTAGCCTCAGCTACTTAGTGAGGCCCTCTGCAACTTTAGTGATACCCTGTTTCAAAGATAAAGAATAAAAAATAGGACTGGGGGTAGAGCCCAGAGATAGAATGTCCCTGGGTTCAATCCCCAGTACCACAATAAATAAATAAATAAATAAATAAATAAATAAATAAATAAATAAACAAACAAACCAAGTAATACATCTATGGGAAGTGTAGCTCAGAGGTAGAAGGCCCCTGGGTTCAATCCCTAGTACCACACAAACACACACAAAAGTAATACATCTAGTTGGGCGTGGTAGCACATACCTATAATCCCAGTACTTAGGAGGCTGAGACAGGAGGATTGCAGGTTCAAGGACAGCCTCAACTGTGGCAAGACTCATCAATCTAGTGAGACCCTGTTTCCATACAAAAAATAAAAAAGCTGGAGTATAGTTTGGAAGTAGAATGCCCCTGGGTTCAATCCCCAGTAGCACACACATAAAAAAAAATGAATAAAAAATAAAGTAATACATCTCAGACTAAGCAATTATTAAATTGAATGTATTAGGTTTAACCAACTTCATAAAGATACTTTGAGGACAACTGCATCCATTGATTTCAATTACATAATTACTTTTTTGCCCATTCTTTCTTTCTCATTATTTTTCCTCCAAATAACCACTTTCAGATATTTCAACGTAGAATTGAATGGTTCTCTTATTTAAACAAGATCTGATGCCTCATGGTCAGGTCTAGTGCCCTTTTTTGGTGGTACTGGGCATGGACCCAGGGATGTTTTACCTCTGAGTTACATCCCCAGCCCTATTTTATTTTTTAGTTTGAAATAGGCCTTGCTAAGTTGCTGCAGCTATCCTTGAACCTGATACCTCCTGTCTCAGCTTCCCAAGTATTGGGACTTACAGGCGTGTGCAGGAACATCCTGACATTAAAAACGTTCTCGGAAGCCAGGCATGGTAGCGCACGCTTGTAATCCCAGTACTTGGGAGGCTGAGACCAGAGGAGCTGGGTTTGCGGCCAGCCTCAGCTACTTAGTGAGGCCCTCCACAACTCAGTGAGACCCTGTTTCAAAATAAAGATTAGAGCCGGGTGTGGTGGAGCACGCTTGTAATCCCAGTACTTGGGAGGCGGAGACTGGAGGATCCGGGTTCGCGGCCAGCCTTAGCTAATTAGTGAGGCCCTCTGCAACTTCGTGAGACCGGGTTTCAAAATAAAGGGTAAAAAATAGGGCTGGGGGTGTAGCTCGGAGGTAGAACGCCCCTGGGTTCAATCCCCGGTACCGCAAAAAAAAATAAAATAAAAATAAAGATTAAAAAATAGGGCTGGGGGTGTAGCCCGGAGGTAGAATGCCCCTGGATTCAATCCTCGGTACCGCCAAAAAAAAAAAAAAAAGGGTTCTCAGGAAGCCTTTTCATGGCACGCGTGTGTGTGTGTTACTGGGGATTGAACTCAGGTGATTCTACCTCTGAGCTATACCCCCAGCCCTATTTCATTTTATTTTTATTTTAAAACAGGGTCTCACTGAGTTGCAGATAACCTCCCTAAGTTTCTGAGGCTTTCCTCAAACCTGCAATCCTCCTGTGTCAGCCTCCCAAGTGCTGGAATTATAGGCATGCGCCACCATGCCAGGCTTTTTTACGGCTTTTACATCTTTATCCTTATATACTATATCATCTTGCACTAACCCTATTACATTGAATTCTGAACACTGAATAGCATTTTCAAATACCATTCAGCCACCAGCCTGATGCTACAACTGCAGGCCTGCTCACCATTCTGACTCAAGAATAAAGTGCTGCCTTCTGAGTAAGTCCTAGAGACACATGTGCAGTTGCCCCTGCCTATTTTTAACATGAGCATTTCATACATCTATAATAGTAATCATGGAAAGAACTCTAAGGATGATTCTCAAATTCACTGGAGTTCTGCAGCAGGTGATGTACCTCACCAGTAGAAGGAAGTGGAAAATGGTTTTTTGTTTTCATAATGAGAACCTCACATATCCCCAGGAGTATGCTACACAGGGACAACAGCAGGAATACTGAGGAGCTGCACATTCTTCAGTTCACAGTACAATCCCATACAATAACATTCTTGCTCTCAATGCCACTAACACCTCCACTGACAAACACTGGTAGCTAACCCAATCCTCACCATCTAGGTATTTACTATAACCTACAGAATAATCAGTTTCCATTCTACCTGGTACAGGACTAAATTAATGAAGACTTGGAAAGTAATCTGTGATCTAATCGAATCAATCACTGAACAGGAAGTGCCTATACCACATCTGAGGCACCACTCCTTAAAATGTCCAAGACAAACCAAACTACTGATAGTGGTCCTCTGGGGAACAGGATGGGCAGGGATGAATGAAATGAAATCCAAGTACTTGGGAGACTGAGACCGGAGGATCAGGGTTCGCGGCCAGCCTCAGCTACTTAGTGAGGCCCTCCACAACTTAGGGAGACCCTGTTTCAAAATAAAGAACGAAAAATAGGGCTGGGGGTGTAGCTCGGAGGTAAAATGCCCCTGGGTTCACTCCCCACTACCGCAAAAAAAAAAAAAAAAAGAAATGAGGACATTTATTTTGTCAAATTCTACTTTGGTACAGTCTCAGTGTTTTGTGATAAGCAGAGTATCAACTGTTAAAAATAATAAAGAAAATAAGTTTTGATCCCCAACACTGCAAAAAAGAAAAAATAAACTTAAAAGGTCAAATCTCTGTACAACACAAAGTCCAAAGGCATTCAGTATACAGAACAAGCACTAAAACAGACCTTGCAATGGTAAGGAACATACCTGATGGCATCTTTGCTAGAAGCTTTTATGATTTCTGTTGCAGAAGGAACACCTATTCGTTTAAATTTAATTCCCTACAAGAGAATAAATCATAGCTTAACATACAATGGTCACCGATTGTTTTTACCAAGAATAAATAAACCCTAATTTTTTTTTTTTTTGCAGAACTGGAGATTGAACCAGGGGCATTCTACCTCCAAGCTACACCCCCAGCCCTATTTTTTATTCTTTATATTGAAACAGGGTCTCACTAAGTTGCAGAGGGCCTCACTAAGTAGCTGAGGCTGGCCACGATGCAGTCCTCCTGTCTCAGCCTCCCAAGTACTGGAATTACAAGTGTGCGCCACCACACCCAGCTGACCCTAATTTTTCAAATCTACCAAATAAGTTTACTACATTAAAAAAAAAAAAAAGCTTAGCCAGGCGTGGTAGCATGCGCTTGTAATCCCAGTATTTGGGAGGCTGAGACCGGAGGATCCGGGTTCACAGCTAGCCTCAGCTACTTAGTGAGGCCCCCCGCAACTTACTTACTTAGACCCTGTTTCAAAATAAAGAATAAAAAATAGGGCTGGGGGCATAGCCCGGAGGTAGAATGCCCCTGGGTTCAATTCCTGGTACCATAAAAAAAGGCTTTAATTTTCAGATGTACAAAAAAGTTGCAAAGATAATGCATATTCCTATGTAACACACATCAAGTTTCCTGCTACTGCTAACTTCTTAAATTACTATGGTAATTTGTTAGAACTAAGAAACCAATATTGCTAAATTACTATTGACTGGATCGTAGACGTTGCTCTGTATCTGTCTTTCCTTTTTGTGTTTGGGGGTACTGGTGACTGAAGCCAGGGATGCTCTACCATTGTGCTACTCCCCTAAGCCCTTTTTATTTTTTGAGACTAGGTCTTGCTAAGTTGCCAAGGCTGGCTTTGAACTTGAGATCCTCTGCCTCAGCCTCCTGAGTAGCTGAGATCACAGATGTGCATCACTGCGCCACGCTGACCTTAATAGTTTTAAGGATTTGTTTTGGAGAATGTCCCTCAATTTGAGATTGTGGGGGGGGATTCCGGAGGTGAATGGCCATCTCCCCATTCGCTCATCACTCATGGCATGAACCATAATTACCCGGCTCAGAAAATGTTTGCTGGACTGCACTGCAGAACTGACGCCAACCATACTCTTTTCTTTGTAAGTCAATCACTAAGTGAAGTCCACTCAAGGGGATGGGAACAGGCTAACCCAATCCTCACCAACTAGGTATTTACTATAATCTACAGAATAATCAGTTTTCAGGTGCAGGACTAAATCAATGAAAATTTAGAATGTAACCCGCGATCTAATCTAATCAATCACTGAATGGGAAGCGCCTACACCACATCTGAGACACTACTCCTTAAAATGTCCAAGACAAACCAAACTATTGATAGTGGTTTCTACCTAACGGAGGAGGAAATATCCATATAAATTATTAAAGTTCTATAAGGAAAATTAGTCCCTCCTCTCTCCTTTGTATTTTTGGCCATCTTTTTTGGCTCCCCTTTGTATTTTTGGCATCCTTCTGGTTTTTTATCAATTCCTATACCCCCTAATTTAGTTAAAAAAAAATATATATATATATATATCTTGTGGTACAGGGGATTGAACCCAGGGGCATTCTACCTCTGGGCTACACCCCCAGCCCTATTTTTTATTCTTTTATTTTGAAACAGGGTCTAAGTTGCAGAGGGCCTCACTAAGTAGCTGAGGTTGGCTGCGAACCTGCAATCCTCCTGTCTCAGCCTCCCAAGTACTGGGATTACAAGCGTGTGCCACCACGTTCAGCTTAAATATTTTTGATATGTTCATATTACCATTATCTCAAAGTTACCTTTCAAGCACATGAAACGGAAACTCCTGTATTCAAATACAAAGTTATTTCAAACTGAGCCTTATAGGACAACATATAAAAACAACATGTACCTAACAGGCTTCCAGTTAGGGCTATATGCTACAACTAAAAATAACAATTTAAAGTTAATAAAAGCCGGGCGTGGTGGCGCACGCTTGTAATCCCAGTACTTTGGGAGGCGGAGACCGGAGGATCCAGGTTCGCGGCCAGCCTCAGCGCGCATGCGCGCGCGCACGATCAATCGATTGATCGATCGATCTCTCTCCTCTCTCTCTGTCTCTCTGTCTCTCTCTCTCTCTACCTAGCGAGGCCCTCCGCAACTTCGTGAGACCCGGTTTCAAAAATAAAGCATAAAAAAATAGGGCCGGGGGCGTAGCGCAGAGGTAGAACGCCCCTGCGTTCAATCCCCGTAACCGCAAAAAAAAAATAAATAAAATAAAAATAGTTAATAAAAACCCAGCAAAGAACCAAACACTGACTTGATAACATTTCTGCTGAATGAAAGCTAGGAAAACAGTTTTACCGCTTTTTGCTCCACTTGTACTAATTGATATTCTTCCTTGTGCTGATAAAAGCAAATGCAAACCCCTGTTCTTCCAGCTCTACCCGTCCGCCCGGAACGATGAATGTAGGACTCTACATCCTGTTGAAGTAAAACACATGAGTGACACAACAAAAAGAGACACAAGCCTGGGTAGCCTATGCAGAGGTCAGTGAAGGCTAACAAGTGTGGTTATATGCCTGGGGGCATGAAGGAGGCGGTTCTTTTGCCCATCCATCCATCCATCCATCTTATCCATCTTATCCATCCATTCTCCAATACTGTGAATTGAACTCAGAGGTGTTATGCCACTGAGCTACATCCCCAGCCCTTTCTACTTTGTGTGTGTGTTTTCTTTTTGTGGTACTGGGGACTGAACACAGGGTTGTTCTACCTCTGAGCTATACCCCTAACCCTATTTTAATTTTTATTTTGAATTAGGGTTTTGCTAAGTTGCTGAGGCTGGAATTGAATCTGCAATCCTCTTGCCTCAGCCTTCAGAGTAGCTGGAATTAAAGGTGTGCACCACGATGCCCAGCTCAAAACTTCAATTTAAATCAATTTAACAATTTTTAAAACCACTAAAACAGTGGTTTAAATCTGCATCATCATGTAGGCAAACTTGCAAAGAGCACTGTTGAAATACTGTTCATCCAACAGAGGCACATATGTACTTTCAATTTAAAAACTGCCACAATAAAAGTTAAATTAAAAAGTTAATTGGAAGCCGGGAGTGGTGGTGCACGCTTGTAATCCCAGTACTTGGGAGGCGGAGACCGGAGGATCCGGGTTCGCGGCCAGCCTCAGCTACTTAGTGAGACCCCTCCGCAACTTTGTGAGACCCGGTTTCAAAATAAAGAATTAAAAAATAGGGCTGGGGGTGTAGCTCGGAGGTAGAATGCCCCTGGGTTCAATCCCTGGTACCGCAAAAAAAAAAAAAAAAAAGTTAATTGGGAGGGGGACTGCTCTACCTGAGATATACCCCCAGCCCTTTTTTTTTATTGTGAAACAGGGTTTCACTAAAATGCTATCAGGTATTTTTTTTTATCATTGTAAGCAACCTTTAATTGTTAAGGAATTTACCAATTTTGGAGAAAGCTATGCAGCCTTCACACTGGAAGTGATGGAACAGACTCCTTTAGGCTAGTATTTACATACTGTCCACACCACATAAACTATGCTATGTTTCAAGGCCCCTGTAAAAGGCTCCATAATCAAAAAACCTCAGCATCCGGGCATGGTGGCGCACACTTGTAATCCCAGTACTTTGGGAGGCAGAGACCAGAGGAGACTGGAGGATCCAGGTTCACGGCCAGCCTCAGCTCGCTCGCTCTCTCTCTCTCTCTCTCTCTCTCTCTCTACTTAGTGAGGCCCTCCTCAACTTCGTGAGACCCGGTTTCAAAATAAAGTATAAAAAAATAGGGCCGGGGGTGTAGCGCGGAGGTAGAATGCCCTTGGGTTCAATCCCTGGTACCACAAAAAAAAACAAAAAAAAACTCAGCAGCTTTTTTTGGAGGGTGGTGGTACTGGGGATTGAACCCAGGGATGTTCTACCAAGCTATACCCCCAGCCCTTTTTCTTTTTTTTATTTTTGAAACAGGGTCTTGGGTTCTTTTTTTTTGGTACCGGGGATTGAACCCAGGGGTGTTCTACCTCCGCACTACACCCCCGGCCCTATTTTTTATACTTTATTTTGAAACCAGGTCTCACGAAGTTGCGGAGGGCCTCACTAGGTAGAGAGAGATAGAGAGAGAAACAGGGAGAGAGAGAGAGCTGAGGCTGGCCGCGAACCCGGATCCTCCGGTCTCCGCCTCCCAAAGTACTGGGATAACAAGCGTGAGCCACAATGCCCGACTTGAAACAGGGTCTTGCTAGGTTGCTGAGGCTGGTAATGGGATTACAGGAGTGTGCCACTACGCCCAGTCCAGCTTTTTTTTTTTTTGGTGGTACTAGAAATTGAACTCAAGGGTATTCTATCTGAGCCCTATTATTTCTTTTTTATTTTATGTATTTATTTATGTATTTATTTTATTTTGTGGTACTAAGGATAAAACCCAGGGGCCTTCTACCTCTGGGCTACACTCCCAGACCTATTTTATTTTTTATTTGGAAACAGGGTCTCACTAAGTTGCAGAGGCCCTCACTAAGTTGCTGAGGTTGACTTTGAACCTGCAATCCTCCTGTCTCAGCCTCCCAAGTACTGGGATTACAAGTGTGCGCCACCACGCCTGGCTCTTTTTCAGTTTTGAAACAGCGTCTCACTAAGTTGCTGAGGCTAGCTTCAAACCTGATCCTCCTATCTCAGCTTCCCAAGTACTGGGTTTATAGGCATGCGCTATCGTGCCCGGCTAACCCTCAGCAGTTCTAACCAGAAGTTGACTCCAGGACTTTTCTCTTTTGATCTCTTCTAGCCCATGCATTTACCATTTCCTATACCTACCCCATCTAAATCCTCCTACCAACATCAAGGTCCAGCTCAAAATTATACTATCTCCATGAAGCCTTCCAGAAACCCTTCTAACCAGAAGCCATCTTTCCAACCTCTGTCTACTGACTGTTCTCTCACTCAGCTGTCAGTACTGAGCGGAGACTCTCACACAACAGGTTCATTTTTTTTTTTTTGCAGTACCGGGGATTGAACCCAGGTCGTTCTACCTCCGAGCTACACCCCGGGGGGATTTTTATACTTTATTTTGAAACCGGGTCTCACGAAGTTGCGGAGGGCCTCACTAAGGGGGGGGGGAGAGGAAGGGAGGGAGAGAGAGAGAGAGAGAGAGAGAGAGAGAAAGAGAGCTGAGGCTGGCCGCGAACCTGGATCCTCCGGTCTCCGCCTCCCAAAGTACTGGGATTACAAGCGTGCGCCACCACGCCCGGCTTCAACAGGTTCATTTTTAAAATTACCTTTAGAATTCTAGCACAAGAGATAGCTATTACTACGCACATGCATGTAAATGAAGCAATTTTGTTTAGTACCCTAAAGAAACAAAATAAAATCTAGTTCTAAAATACATACCTTTGGTGGAGAGCTTTGTACCACCAAATCAACTTCAGGGATGTCTAACCCACGTGCAGCGACATTGGTTGCCACCAAAACTCCAAAATCACCATTTCTAAATCCTTTCAGTGTGATTTCCCTTTGCTTTTGTGGGATATCACCATGTAATGACTGGGCATCCTGCCAAAGAAATAAAGTGGCCTAAGAATACCAGATCTAACAATATATCTCCTCAATTAGGCCTGTAAAAGACATTCATATTTTGGTGAAAGTCCTATTGAAAATATAACAAAGGGGAAAACACGTATGCATCTTCTTACATGAACAAACCTCCAATTTATTCCTAAATCCTTAGTCATTATATCAACTGCATGTATCTAGACGTATCAAGGTCAAGAACACCAGACAAGAGAGATCAAATCTACTGTCAGTACAACTTTAGATTTGAGCTAGCCTTTCCTCATCTGTAAGATGAAACTGATAAAGTAAACTCTAAAACGTACATATACTGACGATCAATTGAGAAGCTGCCTATTTCTAACCCAAGATAAACCAGAAGTCACTGGATGAATGAAAAACAGACCTGCCCAAGGTGAGGGAGGATCTACTGAAGCCCCCAGCTTTACAGGCATGATTAAGACCAACCTGCTTTATACACGAATTCTGTGACAGTTCCTGGGCTTCTTTCTTGGTTTCACAGAAGATGATAGTACGTCCTTGATGACCACTATACACTCGGATCACATCCCCAATAACTGCTGCCCTCTGAGTCCAGTGGCACTTGATAGCCAGATGCTTTTAAGAGATGAAGAAACAACAACTATTTAGTAAGACCTTGCTGGAACCTGAAATTTCCTGCTCAACACTAACTTGGTACAGCAGTAACTGCTCAAGCCTGACAGGGTAGACTGCTGCCACCACTGCTGAGAAAAAAAGACAAAACTAAATAAACCATTAAAGAGCAACATGGTCTGTCCCCCTGTGCTTCTCCCCTTTCTCCAAAGAGCATCTGGTTTGATTTTCTGACTCAGCCAGAAAATGTAGGAAAGAAATGCCATTACCCCGATTCCTAAAAAAAACCAAGTAACTGAGAAGAAAAAGCTCCTGGTCTGTTCCTTGGGTAAAATGAATTCATATAGGTACCGGACCCTAAGATGGAACCAGCTTTAAGAAAAAGCATTACATTTCTCTGCTGTCCTCTAGTGTTTAAATTCTAAGTGTAAATTCTTTACCTAATTCACACGTATTTCATTTCCAAATGTTTCTGAAATCAGGCTACCAGATTATGAAATTTAGAACACAGACACCATGTGCAACTCAATAGAAATACATCTTTACTTGGTTTTTCACATGGATTTAGTGTTTATCTGGAAAAGGAACTTGTATTTGCCAGTCTTAACTATTATCAGAAAGGAAACAAATGATAGACAATCTTAAACTAATTCCGGCAACTAAATGAATCATTTACCTCCACAGTTATTGCTGCTTTCTGAGTCTTTTTACCAATCAGGTCCACCTGTTCATATGTAGATTTCATGTATTTCTTAGCAACATTAAATACCCAATGAGGGCAAGTTGCAGAGAAAAGCAATGTTTGGGGATTGTCTTCAGAATCTTTGGAGGGGAAAAAAAAGTCAGTATGAATAATCCAAACAAGCCTACACAGTACTTTACCTCACCTAGTCCTTCCACGGTCCACCAATGTTCATCAGTAACCACCTGAGGCCAGCCATACATTGAGGACACAAAAATAAACAGAAGATTTCCAATGGGCAAAGAAATACTTATGAAATAATTTATGTAAAGGATCCTTGAAATAATCAAAATAATCAAAGTACTTTAATTGAATTTGCTTTCTGATAACTGGCCTTTATGAATCATAAAGAAAATCTGTCCAATAGCGTGAAACCCACCAACTGGTCCAATACTAATCCATGAAGTCCAGGTAACAAGCAGTAGTGTCTGAGCAAATAACCTTTTGAAAAACCACAACAGAGCCAGACACTGTTGGGTACAGCTGTAATCTCCAGAACTAAGAAGGCTGAGACAGAAGAATCAAAGGTTTGAGGCAAGATCACATCAGAATTTTTAAAAAGGCCTGGAGGTGGGTTCAATCCCCAGTATCAAAAAACAAACACAACAGATTCTTTACCCATCTATATACTCCTTCGTATTTCATTTTTCTTTTTTTGTGTGGTATCAGGAATTAAACCCAGGGGCATTCTACCTCCAAGCTATACCCCCAGCCCTATTTTTTATTCTTTGTTTGTTTGTATTTATTTATTATTTATTTATTTATTTATTTATTTATTTATTTATTTTTGGTGCTGGGTATTGAACCCAGGGGCATTCTACCTCTGGGCTATACCCCCAGCACTATTTTATTTTTTTTATTTTTTTATTTTGAAATAGGGTCTCACTAAGTTGTGGAGAGCCTCACTAAGTAACTGAGGCTGGCCATGAACCTGTGATCCTCCTGTCTCAGCCTCCCAAATACTGGGATTACAAGTGTGTACCACCATGCCCAGCTTATTCTTCATTTTGAAACAGGGTCTCACTAAGTTGCAGAAAACCTCACTAAGTAGTTGAGGCTGGCCGCAAACCTGCGATCCTCCTGTCTCAGCCTCCCAAGTACTGGGATTACAAGCGTGCGCCACCATGCCTGGCTTCTTTAATGTTTTTTGAATTTAGAATTCCAGTTTACTTGTTCTTTGAGGTCAGCTACTATATTTTGCTTGTGTACACTTTAGAGTATCATTGCATTCTCACATATTTCAAATGGCAGTGTAAGCTGGTAGAACCTCTTTGGAGAGCAATTTGACAATGTATATTGAGGAGAACAAACTATTTAACTCAGTAATTCTACTTTTGGAAATCTATCCTAAATAACTAATTCTAGATATTGAGGTACGAGGAAATCTGCATAAAAGTGACTAATAAATCATGGCCAACCACTTCCTGGAGTACTATGCTAAACGTTAATGAGTCTATAGTTAAGATTATAATTAGCAAACACCAAAAGCAGAGTACACCAACCTGGTAGAATACATAATCTTTCTTTTACTTTCCCAAGTTTTTCCCATCATAGTCATCCCATAGTTATGGGATAAATCACTACCTTTTAAAAATGCTACAATTTTCCCAAAATAAATTATCTTCCAAAGTTTCCTAAAGTTTCATTTATCCCTTAGAACTATTTTAGCACCACCCTTCCTTTGGTCCCTTTTATCAGTTCCTTGAATTTGGAGTTTACCTTTCTTGTATGCCACACATAAAATCTCTTCCACTTGATCAGCAAAACCCATATCCAACATCTGGTCAACTTCATCCAGGACAACATGTTTCAGCTTGGTGAGATCTAGCTTGCCATTTTGTAGGTGGTCTTTGATACGACCAGGCGTGCCAACCAGGATATCAATCCCATTCCGCATTCGTTCAACTACAAAGAACACCAATGAAAAGATTTGCTGTGTTTTTAAAAAAAAGCCCCTGGGGTACCATTCAAATGTATTTTTATTCTAAAAAATAATATGCTAAGTAATGAAGATAAAGATAGTCAAGGTGCTTCTGATTCAGTGGGGAAAATATGTAGGAAGTGGCAGTCCAGTGGATTATGTGATATAATAGGAAAATGCACCATGGGGGATGGTAGCACTAGGAAAGAATGACCCCCTAGGCTGGAAGAAAGCATCACAAGGCTTTAGGGAGAAAAGAATCTTAAAGAAATAGCAACTTTAGGATGTGGTAGCAGACGCCTGTAATCCCATTACTTGGGAGGCTGAGACAGGAGGATCACAGGTTCAAAGCCAGCCTCAGCAACTTATCGAGACCCTCAAAATTAATAAAAAGGGGCCAGGCGTGGTGGCGCATGCTTGTAATCCCAGTACTTTGGGAGACGGAGACTGGAGGATCCGGGTTCGCGGCCAGCCTCAGCTCTCTCTCTCTCTCTCTCTCTCCCTTTCTCTCTCTCTTTCTACTTAGTGAGGCCCTCCACAACTTCGTGAGACCGGGTTTCAAAATAAAGTATAAAAAATAGGGCCGGGGATGTAGCACGGAGGTAGAACGCCCCTGGGTTCAATCCCTGGTACTGCAAAAAAAAAAAATTAATAAAAAGGGCTATGGGTATAGCTCAAAGGTAGAATACCCCTGGGTTCATTTCCCAGAATCCCCCCAAAAACAGAACTTAGCAGATATAGGGAGGATGACATAGGATAGAAGGGCCAATATTTTATGTTTCAGAAACATTAGGGAAATGGAGGCATTCAACAGAACCAGGATGAAATGGTAATAACCTCCCCCTTTTTTGTAACACTGTTGATTGAATCTGGAGCATTCTACCTCTGGGCTATACCTCTGGCCCTATTTTATTTTTATTTGGAAACAGGGTCTTTTACAGTCTTTTTTTTTTATTGTAGTACTGGGGATTGAACCCAGGGGTGTTCTACCTCCAGGCTATACTCCCAGCCCTATTTTATTTTTTATTCTGAAACAGGGTCTCATTAAGTTGCTGAGGCTGGGCTTGAACCTTTGATCCTCCAATCTCAGCCTCCCAAGCACTGGGATTACAGGTGTGTGCCACCACACTTGGCTTTTTGCAGTCTTTAGGTAAATATTCATAGATAATACAAAAGTCCCAAGAACCATACAGAGGATTTACCCAACATCACTCAGGACCATGTTCTTGACCATCTTTAAACAATAAAGGCAAAAGAGAAATACCACTAATGTCTAGACCAGGTAGAGAAGACTGATGTCAAAGTTAGGAGGAATCTTATAATGGCATTCAAAACAATAGAAGGCATTTCCCTTCACCTGCTTTTGAATTTACTTACTTTGTCCTCCATAGGGAGTTCCACCATAAAAACAAGCAACTGCCAGCTTTTTTGTGATGTCACTGAAGTCTCTGCTTACTTGACTTGCCAACTCCCTTGTAGGTGCAAGAACCAGTACCTAAAAGAGAAAAACTCATTGAATTTAATGTATCACAGTGTTTTTTCTCCTTTTTTTATTTTTGGTGGTACTGAGGTTTAAACCCAGCGGCATTCTACCTCTGAGCTACACCCCCAACCATGTTTTTCATTCTTTATTTTGAAACAAGGTCTCACTAAGTTGCTGAGGCTGACCACAAACCTGTGATCCTCCTGTCAGCCTCCCACCAAATACTGGGATTACAAGTGTGCACCACCATGCCTGGCTCAGTGTTTACTTCTTGGTCACTTTGTAATCCACCTGAAAGTTCAATTCATCCTACTTATTTTGACATATTTCCAAAACATCTACTATGTGCTTTGCAATGTGCCGTGTAATGATCATAAACATAGTTCCTGACAAATGTACTCAGAAAAGCTTGTAATTATACCAATCAGAAAAGAATTAGGTTTCCAAACGTATGGTGCCCAAGGAGGGTTGCATGGGCAACCTGGAGGAACTGTAGGAACTACCAAGGAACAGCACTCCAGGAAAAGAACCTAAGCAAGGAGCTCTACTGATGATGTGGCATTAGCTAATATTTGTGCTTTTACTGTACCTTAGACTCTACTAAGTATTTTACATATGCATTACTCTAATTCTCACAACAACCTTTTGAGAGTAAATGACTAAAACTAAAAAACTAGTTGGAGGCAGAGCCTGGATTTTTTTTTTTTTTTGCAGAACTGGGGATTGAACCCAGGGGCATTCTACCTCCGAGCTACACCCCCAGCCCTATTTTTATTCTTTATTTTGAAACAAGGTCTCACCAAGTAGCTGAAGCTGGCTGTGAACCTACGATACTCCTGTCTAGTCTCCCAAGTACTGGGATTACAAGCGTGCGCCACCATGCCCAGCTGAGCCTGGATTTTTAAACTCGAGCAGTCAGACTTCAAAGCCTGTAGTCAAGCTCCACTACTAGAAGCACTTTCTCCATCTAGAAAAATTGAGCAAAGACACTTGATCACACCTGTGAGCCCCAGGCACAGCTCATGGTTTAAAAGGAAATATGATGATCCTTAATAATACAGCTGAGCACAACTAGGGAAGGACTATAATACTTAGATATACAGGGTTTGTGGTCAACAGTTTTAAAAAGAATTTATCCCTGCCAGGCAGTGGTACACACCTATAATCCCAGTACTTGGTAGGCTGAGGCAGGAGGACCGCAGGTTTGAAGCCAGCCTCAGCAACTTTGTGAGACACTGTTTCAAACAATAGAAGGGCTGGGGGTATAGCTCAGAGGTAGTATCCCAGGGTTCAATCCCTAGTACCAAAAAACAACAACAGAATGATCCTATTTACTTGTAGATAAAGATCACAGTAAATATAATGAGTGGCTTTAAGGGGAAGCCCCCCAAAATAGCAAGTTATATAACCCAGGACCAGAAATTTTGCCTGTGTTGATTTGAAGCTTGAGGTCTTTAAGATAGTTACCTGAGGCGAACGGCCTCTCTTCCTGTCTTGTATCTCGCTCTGAAGTTTCTCAATCAAAGGGATAGCAAAGGAGAATGTCTTTCCAGTTCCTGTCCGCGCCTGTGCAATTAAATCCTTCCCACTATACACATGGTGAAACGTCTTTGCTTGTATAGGAAACAGGAAGGCCACTCCACGAGCTGTGAATGAATCAACCATATTATTTGACATTGTAATCTTTTTTGTTTGGGGTCTGGGGATTAAACCCAGGGCTCTGCACCAGTTAAACATGCCATCTGCCACAGTGTTTTACCCCCAGACCTGACATTGCAGCCACACAAGGACTAAAAGCACACTCATACTTCTGGTACTGGAGAATTAAGAAAGTCTAGCTTTTGGTCAACATTTACAAGCCAGGTTCAAGCATATTCAGGCAATGAAGAATCTGTGTGACTGAAAAATATTAGCAAACTTCTAAGCACTCATTTATAGCAAATATTTATTATCGTAAAAGAATATATCACTCGTCACAAAATTCCATAAATAGGCTAGTATGAGCCTGAGAATCTGGTACTTGCAACTCAGACTGTGCTACACATGTTTCAGAAAACACTTCCTGGAGCATCTGGGACTACCTAGCTAATTCACAGGCAAACTACCAAGATTCCTGAGTCAGCTAGGTACCACTAACTTAGAGATGCCTCAAGCGCAAGAGGATAAAAAAGAAAACATTAACATGGCATTAACTAACTTTATTTTGTGATACTGAGGATTAACTCAGGGGCATTCTACCTCTGAGCTACACCCCCGGCCCTATTTTTTTGTGTGTGTTTTATTTTGAAATAGGGTCTGACAAGGTTGCTGAGGCTGGCCACGAACCTGAGATCCTCCTGCCTCAGCCTCCCAAGTACTGGGATTACAAGTGTGCGCCAATACACCTGGCTTAACTAACTTTTATGTCACCAGAACTAGCCATTATAATTCTGAATGTAGAATATTTTTTTTCTTTTGTGGTACTGGGAATGGAACTCAGGGACACTGTACCACTGAGCTACATTTCCAGCCCTTTTCAAATTTTGAGATGGGGTCTAGCATTGCCCAGGCTGGCCTCGAACTTGTGATCCTCTTGTCTCAGCCTCCCAAGTAGCTAGGATTATAGGCGTGTGCTACAGCACTGATTGAATATAGAATAAATTTCAATCACTTGTTAGAGGAAGCAAAGCTATCACTACCACAGTCCCACTCTGAATATACTGGTCTACTGCCATTATCTGGTTGCATACATTGTCCTACAAGAATATGTCCTGCTTCATCCAACAAAAATGCTGGAGTGCTTCCAAATAGTATATTCTAACATTATATTACCTTTGAGAAGCTTAATAGTTTCTTCTGATATGGGAAAATTAGAGAAAGCACCTTCTTTTTGTTCCACAGGTATTTCCTGTCAAGTAAAGGACCACAGAAGGAAGTCAATAACTCACATACAAGTTAATACTGAAAAGCCTTCTGAGTTTCTAAAACAACTCTGCTAAACATATCAGTTAAAAAAACCAAACACCACCAACCCTTGTAGGTAAATAAAAATCTGAAAAGGAAACGCATTAACCCATTTAACCCTAA
This sequence comes from Glis glis, assembly GCA_004027185.1. Taxonomy (NCBI): domain Eukaryota; kingdom Metazoa; phylum Chordata; class Mammalia; order Rodentia; family Gliridae; genus Glis; species Glis glis. Next base: position 32,444 of record PVJS01019709.1, read on the forward strand.
AAAAAGAAAAATCTGTAGCAAACATACTACATACTACTATGTTACTAATAAAGGCAAATTCAGGTTCAACTAAGAACTATATTCTATAACCATTTCAAACTAACAATGCTATTGAACAGGTTATTAGCCTTTTCCCACAGCAACATCACTCATACATATCTGTTAAAAAAAAAGAAATATAGCCAGACATGGTGGCACACGCCTATAATCCCAGTACTTGGGAGGCTGAGACAGGAGGAACACAGGTTCAAGACCAGCCTCAGCAACTTAGGGAGATCCTATTTCAACATAAAAATTTTTAAAAAGAGCTGGGGGTATAGCCTCTCGGTTCAATACCCAGTTACCCCCCCAAAAAAGAAAAGAAACAAATATTTATGGCATCATGGTCACTTTGACTTATTCAATATTAAAAACCCAAAAAGCTCAATAACAGGAAAAATTAAATGAATTTCAAGCATTTATATTATGCATTATATAACCATTAAACACAATGTGTGTGTGTGTGTGTCTGTGTGTTGCTGGGGATTGAACCCAGGGGCATTCTAGCTCCAAGCTATGCCCTCAGCTCTTTTAATATTTTTATTTTGAAAGAGGGTCTCACTAAGTTGCTGAGGTTGGTCTTGAACCTGCCATCCTCCAGCTTAAACACTTAATATTTTAAAATGAGGAGAAGGCTGGGGCTATAGCTCAGTGGTAGAGTGCTTGACTAGCATGCATGAGGCCCTGGGTTCACTCCCCAGAACCACACAAAAAAAAGAGGAAAATACTTATATAAAAATGGAAAAGGGCCGGGCGTGGTGGCGCACGCTTGTAATCCCCAGTACTTGGGAGGCAGAGACCGGAGGATCCGGGTTCGCGCCCAGCCTCAGCTACTTAGTGAGGCCCTCTGCAACTTCATGAGACCCGGTTTCAAAAAATAAAGCATAAAAAATAGGGCCGGGAGTATAGCTCGGAGGTAGAATGCCCCTGGGTTCAATCCCTGGTAC
>PVJS01019710.1:0-33416 GCA_004027185.1 Glis glis
TTTTTGCGGTACCGGGGATTGAACGCAGGGGCGTTCTACCTCTGCGCTACTCCCCCGGCCCTATTTTTTTATACTTTATTTTGAAACCGGGTCTCACGAAGTTGCAGAGGGCCTCACTAGGTAGAGAGAGAGAGAAAGAGAGAGAGAGAGAGAGGGAGAGAGAGAGAGCTGAGTGAGGCTGGCCGCGAACCCAGATCCTCCGGTCTCTGCCTCCCAAAGTACTGGGATTACAAGCGTGCGCCACCACGCCCAGCTTCAGATGTTATATTCTTTAACCTTTTCTTTTTGCTGGACAGTTATATTGCATCTTTGTTGGTTTTTTTCCCCTCAGTCCAAATGGAACATTTGCAAATTCTCATTTATTTAACAGTTGAGCAAGCCATGGATCCCCTGGGCTACCAGGCAGGGCCCCCAGGCTGAGCTCAATCTTCTCCTGCATTCTTACAACCCAGGGGTATTTTCTGATCAGGAGCCATTGTTTTCTTAGGCCTCTGCACTTTCTCTTTAGCATGCACAGCTTCTTTTCAGGGACATTTTAAACAAAGAAATAAATGTCACGGTCACTTGGCCAGAGCTGCCTATCTCGGAGGATCAGGCAGAACAAATCAAAGTGATACAGGGATGCTGTGCAGGGCGGGGCCCACTCCTGGTGAGTCACTGCACCAGACCCGCCCTGCACTCAGATTCACAAAGCCTGGTTTCCGGGGACTCCTCCCAATAGCGGTTAGGAGCCGGGGACCCAGCAGCCCTCCTGCCTGGATGTAAACCTGACTTGTGGCCAAAAACCTATGCAGCTGAGCCAAGTACTCTTACCTCCTCTGCCTCGACCTTCCCTTCTGTAAAGTGGGGATAATCATAGTTTGAACTTACTGCTGATCTGAAGATGGAGCGAGGGGTATTGGTAAAGGGCTTAAGGTGGTCCTGGTGCACAGCAGGTGTTGTGTATGCATTAAATCATACATTTGCAAATGTGACAGTCCCGCTGGGGGTGGGGAGAAAAGATGCAGTATAACTGTCTCGCAAAAAAGGAAATGGTTCAGGAAAATCCGTGACATCCATTCCACGGAATATTCTGGGCCATTTGCAGCAAGTAATGTGATGATTAACGACACCCCGGAATCATGCTGGGCACGTGGCACAACTACGCCTCCCCGGGCTACAGCTTTAAGGAGCCACACGGTCTCTGTCACAACTACTCCAGTCTGTCACCGTGGCATGAAAACAGCCATAGATGATCCATAAAACTCGATTTATAGAAGCAGATGGCATTTGGCCAGTGGGCCACCATTTGCCCAGACATGCTGTGCAAAATTATTCAAAAACTGTCAAAAAACAGGAGGATGGAAACAAACATGGGGGGGGGGAGTAGAGTTTTTTTTTTTTAAAGCAGTAGAATCATTGGTTTTTAATTTTTTTTGTTGTTGTTTGGCAGTACCAAGGATTGAACCCAGGGACATTCTACCTCTGCGCCTCACCCCCAGACCTACTTTTTAATCTTTATTTTGAAACAAGGTCTCACTAAGTTGCGGAGGGCTTCACTAAGTAGCTGAGGCTGGCCCAGAACCCATATCCTCCAGTCTCAGCCTCCCAAGTACTGGGATTACAAGCGGGCACCACCACGCCCGGCTCGCTTTTTAAATTTTCAATTTCCTTAAAGGGGTAGTAACAGGTTTTTGTTTTGCTTTTTAATGAAAGGCCTTTAAAGTGACATTCTAGTAACAAATTAAGAGATTTCATAGTTCCATTAGATGTTCAGAATAAGTCGCAAAGAGAAGCCCAACACTCATATTCTGTTACACAGAAAAGGGACAGACTAGCCAGGCGTGGACAGACTAGCAGTGAAACAGAATCAGGCTTCCCCATCGGCTAGCTGTGTGACCTGAGGCAAGTTTACTAACCTGTCTGTTCCTCAGCTTTTTTCATTGGTAAAATGAGGATGGCAATAGCACCTATCAGCATGCAAAGAGGCAGGGAGATGGAGGCCCCCAGTGTGAAGAAGGAAGGAGCTGGCGGCCCCCAGTCCCTCTTAGTTCCGCAGGCCGGACCCCGCTGATCCTGGGTCTATGGTGGCAGCAGACACAAGACAGAATAGAAAGCCCAGCGCCCCTCAGTTTCCAACTGCACATGCCACAGTATACAGGTCAGGTTACAAAATGACACAGAAGCACTGGAATTTAACTTAATCAGGGGCATCCCAGCTGTGGGGGACAGCAGAGGAAGGACAGGGATCGCCTGCGATTAGCTTCTCAGGAAATCGTCCCTGTTTGTAAGAGGAAGAGGGACCAGAGTATTCTGGAGAAAGGAGCATCTAGGGCCTTTCTGACCTAACCTTCCAGAGCCTCACACCCCACCCAGAAAGTCCAGGACAAAGGCCACCTCCTGGGCCTCTGCAGCCCTGTTCCAGGCCTCCTCCACCTCCTCCACTTGTCGCAGGAGTCACCTGTGGCTCCCAATATCTCCCCTCCATGTCTTTGCTTGTGCTGGTCCCTCTGCCCGGCTACATTCACCCATCAGCTCTGGCATCACTGCCTCCAGGAAGCCTTTCAGAATTTCTCAGGGGAACAGGCCTGGGAACTAACATTGCTAAATACCTGTGAGGTAACAGGTACAGTGTCGGGCGCTGGTACACATCAGCTCATCGGTCCCTCCCACACACTGTTAGATAGGAATGACCAACTTCTTTTTATAGATAAAGAAATTGAGGTCAGGTTCAGTGATTAAGCAACTGGCCAAGGTCACACAGCAAGTAATCCTCCCTGTTTTCCCCAACAGTCCCTTAGCGAAGCCCGAGAGATTTTTAATGTTTCTATTCTGCTGAGGCTGCAGGGTGGTGCCAGCCGAGCCACCTGGGAGCCCATCTTCTAAGTCACTAATGCTGCCTTTCAGCCTAGACCTTCAGAGCATTGGGAGACCTTCTCCCAGGAGCCTTCCCCTCCCGCGGGTCCAAGGGCGATCCTTAACAGGCTATGCAGATTATAATTAGAACGTGCCTGTTCCTGCCAGCGCTTCAGACGCCAGTTTTACGAGAGTGAAGCCAAGGGCACCCGCCGGGGACTGGCTTTCACTCCTCTGCTCTCTGTGGCCCCATCACGAAGGGGTTACCTGTGGGCGTGGCTTCCCTGGAGGCTCAGGGACCGCAGTGCAGTCCCCGTGGCTGCCCACACCCAGGCAGCGGGACCCTTGGGAGACACAGGCTCTCCAAGCCCTGCGGGTCTCGGTGGAGGAGGCTGCCTCGCTCCCTTCTGGAGGGGCCTGTGTCTGGGGCTGGGCTCCCCGTCAGCCCTGAGGACAATGCCCGCTGTGTGTGCAGGGCTTGGAGCTGACCAAGCCCCCGCCCCCCATCACCCCCAGTCCTCTCCCTGCCAACCCGCTGCATGGCAGCCTGGAGGGAACCAGGCCTGGACACTGGAGGAAGGTGGGTGCTCCCCACAGCCCCTGGCAGAGTCCTCACACACTTCCTGACAGTGTGGCCCCAAGGGCACCGGCCCAGCTGGAGGAGGGACAGTCAGCACATGAGCCCCGCTCTTTGTACTCCCAGTGTGTGTGACATGCACACATCCGCACAGCACAGCCTCCCAGCGCCAGGCACAGAACCCTGGCCGGCTTTCTAAGACTTCTCCCCCCTCGCAGACCAGGCTGGCGTTGATGGGTTTCCTTGAAGGGACTGATGGTCCACTGTCCCCTTGTGAACTGTAGGAAGCAGGGGGACTGTCACCCCCCGGGGGATGACCCATTCTTTCTGCCTCCAGAGAAGGCACCGGGAGTGCTGGGCCTACGCCACCTTGGGGCCAGGGAGCAGGAGCCATAGCCTCCCCCAGCCCAGGAGCCATTGACAGGCAGCCGTGACTCAACTTCTCTTTTGTGTATTCATTACAAGGCCTCTGGCATGTTGTTGTTTACATATTTGTTCGCTCATTAAATCTAGATGATTCTAGTTCATCTGGAATGTGAGTTCCCTAGGAACCTCGAGGGCCCCAGTCTTGTCCATTGCTCCCATCCCCCTGCCTCAGACACCAGAGGCCCTCAGGGAAGAGCAGCCCAGAGAATGAACGAATGAATCTCTGCTTTATGTGTTCAGCTCACTCATTCCTTCAAGACACCTTTGCAGGGCCTCCGGGTACCCACAGAGCAGAGAGGGCACTAAGCTGGGGGCTCTCCCTTCAGCAGCTCCAGTGCGGGGGAGAAAGACCTCCCTACACTGTCCACACCGCCCCACTACCCGGCCCGCAGTCAGGGTGGCATGACGCACCCACGGTGACCCGTTTGTCTGGGTTTGCTGGATACCATTCAGGTTTTAGTCCCGAAAGCTCAGAGCCCCAGGAAAGCCCTCGGTCCTTGCAAATCGGGGACAGTGGCCACCTCTGTCCACCTTCATGTCCCTCCCGAATCCCTGCCCTACCCCTCTTCTCAGCCACTCACAGTTTCCGGCGGCTGGTCCCCTAAGAGCTAGCCAGGGTCAGGGCAGCTCTCCTGGGGGACCGAGGGAGGCCTGCTCCAGGTCAGCAGGGCAGGGGACTCACGGAGAGTGTCCCTGTCTCTTACTAACAGTCTTTGGAGAGGTCAAGGGGTACAGAAGACCCAGGCTCCCCCGTCCACCCTGCTGGCTCCCAGCCACGATCCGGCCACTGTTTCTCTTGTCCAGCTTTATCTCCCGAGCTCCACAGTCCAAGGACAGGCTTTCTCCCCAGCCTTCCTTTGTCCATTCAGACGAGGCCCATTGTAGGTGCCCACGGAGCCGCCAATGGGGACGCTTCCATCTCCACTTCACAGAAAGAAAAACAAGGCCTAAGATTGCTCAGCAACTCACCTCCCCTATTTGTTTCATGAGACCCTGAGGATTCCATTCTTCAAAGCAGTTGCCCCAGAATCGGGTCTTCCAGAACCTTCTAGAGCCTTCCCCACTGGCCTTGCAAGAGACTCAGAGAAAACTTTCAGTTTTCCCCAAATGCTTGTTTAGGTCAAAGCCTCTAAACTAGAACTCCTGGCAGAGGCGCAAGGTTCACCCCAAGGTATTCACAGAAAACCCTCAGCCTGCTGCCAACCCATGCTGCAGGAGGTCTGTGAGATCCCCCAAATGAAGCTGTCCCTCCAAGAACTAGAGACACAGCAAGGAGCTCCGAGAGCCAGGCTCCAAGGAGGAAGACGCTTATGATTAAATTAATCCCATCAGCAATCTCTGGGATAAACGAGACATAATCTCCCTGTGGGTCCCCTGCAAGGGTGTCGCGTGGGTCTTTCGAATCACACAGCTTTCTAGCTCCACCATTTATTACTAGCTGGCCACCTCAGGACCTTTAACTCTCTGGGCCTTCTCTGTAAAGTGCTTCCTCTACTCTGCAGGGTCTTTGGTGGCTGGGATAACGCACTGCTGTCCACCTTTGTACATCACTCTTGAACTCTAGAGAGGGGAGGGCGTAAAGGCCAGCCTTCCCTGAGAGCAGGCTACACGCCAGGCACTGCACTAAGCCCTCCAGGGTGCCTTGCTGATGCCCTAGGTCTTACTCTTATTGCCTCTTTACAAGTGAAACACCTGATGTTCAAAGAGGAGAAGCTGCCGGGCGTGGTGGTGCACGCTTGTAATCCCAGTACTTGGGAGGCTGAGACAGGAGGATTGCAGGTTTGCAGCCAGCCTCAGCTACTTAGTGAGGCCCTCCCCAACTTAGTGAGACCCTGTTTCAAAAATAAAGAATAAAAAATAGGACTGGGGGTGTAGCTCGGAGGTAGAATGTCCCTGGGTTCGATCCCCAGTACCGCAAAAAAAAAAAAAAAAAAAAAGAGGCGAAGCTATCTGCCCAGGGCCCCCAACTAGTATATGACAAGTTTCCTCCACTAGTAACCACTAGACCGTTGTCTGGCTAAGTGAATGAACCTAAGCAGTAGATTCTATTTTCATCAGCAGACACAAAGTTGAGACCTGTTTTAGAACTACTCTTCTAATAATATTATTATTATAGTACTACGGATTGAGTCCAGGGACATTCTACCACTGAGCTAATCCCTAACCCTTTTATTTTTTATTTTGAGACAGAGTCTCACTAAGTTGTCCAGGTTGGCCTCGAACTTGCGATCCTCCTGCCTCAGCCTCCCGAGTGCCTGGGGTTACAGGTATCCATCACCACATCTACCTTCAGAAATACTTTTTTTTTTTGCAACTTAGCAAGACCCTGTTTCAAAATAAAGAATAAAAAATAGGACTGGGGGTAGAATGCCCCTGGGTTCAATCCCCAGTACCCTCCCCAAATATATCAGTACAGTGACTAGTTTAAATCTCCAAGACCCACCCTCCACTACAGAGAAGGGTGCTTAGAACCAGGGCCACAAACCACAGCTGTACAGCTCCTTGAGCTAAAAATGATTTTTACAGTTTTAAATGACTGAAAAAAATCAGAAGACTATTTCCTGACACCTGACAATCATACGAAATTCAACCTCCAGTGTCTATAAAGAGAGTGTTATTGGAACACAGCCAATGTCTGCTCATTTACATAGTGTCTGTGAGGCTGCTTCCTTGTATAATAGAAAGATAAAAATATTTACTATCTGGCCAACCCCCATTGTAGAAGCTCCAGAGGCCGGTGCTCCCTCAGCCCCAGGGAGCCACCTCTCCCCGCCCCTGCCATCTGCACTGCTCATGAAGATCTGGAATTCCAGAAGATCCTGGGCTATTCCCTTCAGTCAACCGCCGTGCAATGCCTGCCTGCCTGCCTCAGAGTGGGCTGAGCGGCCACGCTTCCCAAATGCTGAGGTTTCCCTTTAGAATGTCCCTTCCTTACAGGTGCCTGGGGACATTTGCCATTAAGCTGAGGTCCCCCTGCACCATCAGGGCTGTTCTGCTGGATGCACCCCATATACACACTCAGCCTCTGTGACAGAGTCTAGATCATTGCTGGGTCAGCTCCCACCCTCCTAGGCTGCTACGGGAATCACAACATCAGACAGGAGACCACAGGAGCCCCGCAAGAACTTGTGATGTGAAGGCGCAGGCGAACATCCGGCAACCCAGGTAATTAGTTAATCTTGTAAATGCCAAAGCTTGCACGGGTCCTTTGGGTATGGCTGGGGCCCTTGGAAGGCAATGGGTGATGGAGATATGTGATCCACACCTGCATATCAGGCATGTGGCCCGCACCTACATCCCCTTTAAAAGGGATGCTGAAGCCGGGCGTGGTGATGCACACTTGTTATCCCAGTACTTGGGAGGCTGAGACTGGAAGATCGGGGTTCGCGGACAGCCTCAGCTACTTACCTTTTTTTTTTTTTTGCGGTACTGGGGATTGAACCCAGGGGCGTTCTACCTCCGAGCTACACCCCTGGCCCTATTTTTTATCCTTTATTTTGAAACCAGGTCTCACTAAGTTGCGGAGGGCCTCACTAAGTAGCTGAGGCTGGCCTCGAACCCGGATCCTCCGGTCTCAGCCTCCCAAGTACTGGGATTACAAGCGTGTGCCACCACACTCCGCTCAGCCTCAGCTACGTAGTGAGACTCTCCACAACTTAGTGAGACCCTGTTTCAAAATAATGAATAAAAAATAGGGCTGGGGGTGTAGCCCGGAGGTAAAATGCCCCTGGGTTCAATCCCAGGTACAAAAAAAAAAAAAAGGGATGCTGGTTTTCCACATGGTCCTGGGCTTGCTGGGTCAACTCCTGCCCATCACGCCTCCCTGACTTTCCAGGGTGCTGGCCTCGGGGCCAAGAACACCTGAGCCCAGGGCTAATTCACCAGCAGCTGTGCCTGACCCAACTCGCTGCAGGTGCTGGGGGCAGAGGTGGGCAGAAGTGCCGGCTCCCCTCCAAATGACCCGCATTGCTGACGTAGTTGCCTCCGCAGCAACTCGGGAGAAGGGAGTGCCCTGAGAGGCTGAGCTGGGACTACACATCTGTTATTTCATCTGACCCTCACAACACTCCGTGGGGGAAGGTGTGGCCAGCCTCTTTGACAGGTGAGTTAGCCACACCCAGGGAGGTTACCGATGGCCGGATCACGTGTCTAATTGCACCTCAGGCCCAGAAGCAAAGAGAAACTGATGAAGTAGAAAGTCTAATCGTCCTTAGCCTAGGAAAGGAGATGACGCAAGTGACACTTTGCTCCCCCTGGGGCAAAATGACAATCTCGCTGAGCCTCACCTCCAGGGAGTGGTGTGCAGCTCCAGGGGCGTGCTCACACAGGTCCAGCAAGGTGACCCTGCCGCACACGCCCTCCCCCCACTGTACAGAGAAGGGAATTGAGGCCCAGTGAGACCGTGCCCTGGGCAAAATTAAAGGATCTTTCCCTGGCCCGGCACAGTGGTGCACACCTGTAGTCACAGCTACTTGAGACACACAGGCAAGAGGATCTTTTGAGCTCAAGAGTTCAAGACCATCCTGGGCAACATAGTGAGACCCCTCTCTCAAAAATAAAGTTAGAGCTGGGTGTGGTGGCACACGCCTATAATCCCAGCACTTGTGAGGCTGAGACAGGAGGATCACAGGTTTGAAGCCAGCCTCAGCAACTTAGCAAGACCCTGTTTCTAAATAAAAAATAAATAGGGCTAGGGGGTGTAGCCTGGAAGTAGAAGGCCCCTGGGTTCCATCCCCAGTACCACACACACACAAAAAAAAGATGTTAAAGAGTCTTTCCTGGTGGCCGTGCCAGTCTGAGCTTCTCCCTCTCCAAGCCACGGGGAACCAGGATAGGACTGTGTTTAAAGCACCCACCTCACCCACCAGACTCCTCCCACAGAGCAGGGATGTGTCCCTGGCAACTTCCTAGCCCATGTCCCTCTCAGGCCATGCCACTGTTGACGGAATGCAGTTGCCAGGGTGTGTGGGTTACAGGGCGGAAGGGCCCAGATCCCAGCCACAGACATGTGCCTTGCTGGCTCCCAAGCCAAATTCAGCTCCAGCTCAGGGCTGCATGACTAACCCCGCCGCTTCCTGTAGGGGACAAACACCGGAACTCACGGGGGCATCCTCTTACCTCCTCAAAGGAGCGTGCCAGGTCTGGCTACCCCTCCCTGGGCATTTGGGTGCCTTTACCCAAAGGGAAGCAGGGGCAAGAGACGCCACAAGACAGGACTGTTTAAAAATTCATTTTCTAAAATTTACTCCTGAGCCAAGTTGAGTTTGAAATCCACAAACAGATAAATAGGCAAATCACAGAAACCAGGCTCGCTCTCTGCCCGGTGTCAGATGAACGACAGTTTAGCCTGGCAACCCCAGCCGGCTCACGTGCACCCCACAACCGCCAGCTTGTGGTCACCCAGTTCTCTGTAGCTAGGCGGAGCTCCCTGGGAAAAGAGGATGTGGGCAGAGGAGACAGGGCGGCGCACCAGGGTGGATCCTGGCTCTGGAAAACCTATGGCATTCCTATGACCCACACGGGCCACGCAGAAAGGATTTCCTTTGAGGAATGGGCTGGTAATGTGGGCGCCACCAGTACGGCCACCAGTGACAGAGAAGAAGCTAGACGCCTCGTTGGGAGGCTGAGTTCTAGGTCAGCCTCACCATTTACTCCCCTGAAAGCCTGAGCTCTGCGATCAGATATCTGAATTCAATTCCCAACTCCACTGCTACAGTCATGGAGGGTGGATTATTTAACCTCTGTCAAATGGGATTAATACCAGAGAACACCTCCCTGAGCTGTTGTGAGGATAGAGAAAAGGCAGGGAGTATTTATTTATTTATTCTTTTTTTTTTTTTTTTGGTACTGGGAATTGAATCCAGGGGCATTCTATCTCCCAGCTATCTTGGACCCCATCCTTTTTATTTTGAAAGGGAGTCTCGATAAGTTGCTAAGGCTGTCCTAGAACCTGTGATCCTCCTGTCTCGGCTTCCTGAGTACGGGGATTACAGGTGTGCACCACCACACCTGGCTGCAGGGAGCATTTAGAACGAGGCTGGCATTCAGCACAAATAGGTAACTGGCTTCATGATGAATCTTGCAAGGGATCTTTAATGCACCAGGTCCACCCCGTCACTGCATTTGTTCGTTCATTCATTCATTCATTCATTCATTCATTCCATTCGGTAGGCCCTCCATATCCATAGGTTCTGCATCTATGAATTCAACCAGTCACAGATAGAAAATATATGGGGGCAAAAACTGCATCCATACTGAACATGTACAGACTTTTCAAAAGTCATTATTACCTAAGCAATATAATAACTATTTACAAAGCATTTATACTGTATTAGGTATCATATGTAATCTACAGATGATTTAAAGTGTATGGGAGGATGTGTATAGGTTATACAAGGACACATTGTATACAATTTGAGCAGCAGGGATTTGGTATCCCAGGGGGGTCCTGGAACCATCCCCCATGGATACCCAGGGACAACTGTGAATACTGAGCAGCTATGCTGGGTGGGATCTGGGGACAGATAAAAGTCCCTCCCCTTAAGGTGTTGATGCTCAAGCTGGGCGTGGTGGCGCACGCTTGTAATCCTAGTACTTGGGAGGCGGAGACCGGAGGATCGCAGGTTCGCCGGCCAGCCTCAGCTACTTAGTGAGGCCCTCCGCAACTTTGTGAGACTCTGTTTCAAAATAAAGTATAAAAAATAGGGCCGGGGGCGGGTGTAGCTCGGAGGTAGAATGCCCCTGGGTTCAATCCCTGGTACCACAAAAAATAAAAAGGTGTTGATGCTCTAGTAGAGGAGACAGAGGATCAACTCACCTGCAAATAAATACCTCACATAACTTCAGATAGTGATAAGTCTTGGGAGACAATAAAGCAGGGAGATAGGACAGAGAGGTGGCAGGGGTGGGACAGGTGCTATTGTGTGGGCAGGGAGGTTCCGCCCTGGCTGGACCAGTGAGCTGGGATCTCAGTGGAGAGAGGAGCTAGAGAAAGACTGGGGGAGGCACTTCTTAGGCAGAGGGAAGGGTGGGGAAGAAGGCGGAAGGGAAAAAGAGCTTCAGCTTCAGTGGGAGAAGGAACTTCCCAGGAAGCCGGGTGTGGTGGTGCCCGCCTATAATCCCAGTATTTGGGAGGCTGAGACAGGAGGATCGCAGGTTCCTGGTCAGCCTCAGCAACTTATAGTGAGGTCCTCTGCAATTTAATGAGACCCTATTTCAAAATAAAAAATAAAATAAAATAGGGCTGGGAGTGTAGCTCATAGGTAGAATGCCCCTGGTTTCAATCCCCAGTACCAAAAGAAGAACAAGGAGTCACGGGGAGGTTCGGACCATGTCAAGAACCTGGTCCTCAGAGAACGCAGGAAGATAGGAATTCTCCTAGGGGACTAGACCCCAGCAAAGACCCAGAGAGAGGTGACAAGCGCCACACCGTGCCTTGGGTGTCCACTCCAGGGTTCACGTTTGTCCTCTGTGTCCTGGAAACATTCGGGTCGGGCATGCCCACTTCATTCTATGGTGTTGTGAACATCAGCTCCCTAAAGTATGTCAGGTCCTGTTTTAACATATAGAGCCTTTTAATTAAATCATAATAATGACCACCTCTCTCTGGGCTGGCAGCAAGGGTGTGAGGATGAATAGGAGGACAGGGACTAGCGGGGAAGCAGATTTGACAACAATGGGTTAAATTTCAATGGCGAAGTGCAACGGGAACAGGGAAAAGGAAGCCACCAACACTGGAAGCTTCGAGGAGGAGGTGCTCTCTAGCCAGGTGTCGGTGGGCAGGAGCAGGGAAGGTCATTTGGTGGCGGTCACTGCTTATGCACAGGTACAGGTGAGGAAGGTCAGGGTGAGGCTGGGGCTTCATGGGACCCAGAGGGAGCCCTGGTGTGGGAAGCTGGGCAGGCTGGTGACTTGAGACTTAGTCCAGGGATGATAGACAGGACTGGCCTGCCTCAGCAATCCAGCTCCTCTGGGGTGGGTGGCCAGATTGCAGGGACCAGACTCAGGTCTCCAAACACCTACTGCGAGGCTAGAAGCTGAGAAAATCACTGGACTTCCAGGAACCTTCAAGAGCTAATTTCCACCTTCCATTTTCAACAGCAGGCCCTTGAGGCCGGCCCAGGTGAAGGTCAAGTGCTGGCCCCTCCCCTGGAGAAAGAAATAGGCTACTCCAGTGAGTCACCTGTGGCCTGATTCCAGCAAAGGTCACTGGGGAGGGGTTCAGCCCTTTCCACATCTCCAATAAAACTCTTGGCTTAATTAGAGTCCAGCCACTCACGGCTTGGTGATGACCACGTGGGCCTCACCCTGGAACCAGCCTTCCCATTTCCTCACGTCACCACGGTGTCCCCACCACCATGAATGACAGGGACTTGGGGGGCAGGTGGTTATAAGGGAAAGCACTAGCCTGTGAGTCAGGAGATCCCGTCTCTGCCTTGAGGCACCAGCAACACTTGGGCCAGTCATTTCTGCTTGTGGAGACTCAGTTTCCCCACATGTAAAATTATAGGCTCAGACAAGACCATCTCTCATGGCCCCATGGGCTCTGGCATTCTCTTATCCCTCATCTGAAAATCTGAGATGCTCCCAAAGCTGAAAGTTTATGAGCGCCGACACCAGGCCACAAGAGGAAAATTCCACACCTGACCTCGTGTGATGGGCTGCAGGCAAAACCCAGGCACTCAAAATATTGCATAAAACTACCTTCAGGCTCTGTGCGTAAGGTGTATATGAAACATAAATGATTTTGTGTTTAGGCTTGGGTCACATGCCCAAGAATCTCATTATGTATACGCATATATTCCCAAATCTTAAAAAATAAAATCCCAAGTCTGAAACACTTCCTGTCCCAAGCATTTTGGATAAAGGATACTCGACCTGTCCTCTTTTCTTTTCCTTTCCTTTCCTTTTTCTTTCTTTCTTTCTTTCTTTCTTTCTTTCTTTCTTTCTTTCTTGTTGTTGTCGTCCTCTTCCTCCTCCTCCTCCTCCTCCTCCTCCTCCTCCTCCTTCTCCTTCTTTTTTTTTTGTGTGTGTGTGTTACTGGGGATTGAACCCAAGGGCATTCAACCTCTGATCTACACCCCCAGCCCTTTTTATTTTGAAACAGGGTCTTTCTAAGTTGCTGAGGCTGTCCTCTAACCTGTGATCCTATTACAGGCCTGACCACCATGTCCAACTTCAATCTGTCCTTGAACACCCATGCACAAGTCTCCAGGCCTCCAAATTAAGCGTTTGTTTCTGAGTCTCTGAAAGCTACCTTGCCCGTGTAAGGTTCTCTCTCATTCGGTCCTTGCAAAAGCTCTGCCTTCTGGGAAGGTGTCAGCCATCCCTTTAGATAGGTAGCAAATGGATTCACAGTGCTGTGACTGGTCCTAGGAGATAGACAGGACAGGGACCTGCACCAGGTCCCCACTGCCCAGGTGAGCACCTGTACCCAGAAACAAGAGCTGTGCATCAGCACAGCTGGAGCCAGCAGTCCTGGGACACCTGTCCCTGTGAGCATTGCTGGCCCTCAGGCACCTCTGCAGAGGGAAGGCTTTGTGTGAGCAGAGAGAAGGTGGCTAGGGATCAGAGCGTGCAAAAGCACTAGGACCAGGTCCCACAGCCAGCAAGCTCCGTGGAGGGAGGGCAGCGAGGCCAGGCTGGAGCCGGCAGCCTTCCGGTCCCCCCTGCAATCTGACAGCTGCCACCACACAGCCCAGCTATTTGCCCCCATGGCTCGTCCAGGCCGGGCTGGGCTGTGCTGTCTGGGGTTTCAGTTTCTAAGGAGTGCAAAAACGTGTTCACAACACAGCAGGCTGAAAACAAAAGTATCCTATCCTTCCAATTCTCTCTCTGGAGGAAATTCCCCCACTCTGTTCTTACCTGGGGCAAGACGCCTCTCTGAACCTGTTTCCCCAACTGAAGACAACAGGAATAACCATTCCCACCGGGGATGCGTATCTCACAGGTGCCTGGCAAAAATCAGGAGTAAGAGCGGTTCTCCCGAGAGGACTCCCAGGAAAGAAGATTCTAAGCGCTGCTCGGATGTTTCCGTTGGCGATGTTTCTGTTCACGTAAGTTCCAGAAGCGTGTGCTCGCATCCCACCCACGCTGTAGCTCTCCTCTGCCTTTTCCAAATTAAAATGATCGAATGAGTTTAATCACAGGTACGCCACCCATCTGTCTCTCTGTCCTCCCTCAGGAGGAGGTTTGTGACCCAGGAGTCACACTGGTGTGCCGGGCAGAGTCCTCATAGAGTCATACACAGGTGTGGCAATCAGGGCAGACTGTGCTGCCCACCTTTGGGCCCCATGTTGACCTTGGCCAGGGAACTACTCGGGGTTGTTAAACCAGCACACTGGCCCAGCTGACCTGGGGCTCCTCCCAGCTCAAGCATTTCAGGGTTTTATGATTCACAAGTATAAATCATTAGGCCAGGACTTTAAAACATCCTGTTGATAATCTGAGATCCTAGATTATTAATGTCATTTTCTTGTGTGACTTGTAAAGAGAGAGATTATGTCTCCCGAATAAGGGAACTTATGTGTCATTCAACGGGGTATCTGTTTATTTTTAAAATCCAGCCAGATTAACATTTGAATCCAATGGAAGAGCCTGATTTTCTATGAGACTTTCTGAAAATGCTCTGTTATCTTTCAATTTTACTTGCATTATGTAAGATTTGATATAATGGAATTATATATGTGCATGATGCTCCTATTTGTGAATGATGATAAAAATATTTTATTTATTTATTTATTTATTGCAGTACTGGGGATTGAACCCAAGGGCATTCTACCTCCAAGATACACCCCCCCAGCCCTATTTTTTTATTCTTTATTTTGCAAAAGGGTCTCACTAAGTTGTGGAAGATCTCACTAAGTAGCTGAGGCTGGCCACGAACCTGTGATCCTCCTGTCTCAGCCTCCCAAGAACTGGGATTACAAGCGTGTGCCACCACGCCCGGCAAAAAATATTTTAAAATAACACCCACAAGTCCCCCACTGTGCCGAAGGAACAGAATAGATCCCACTGAGAATGAAATAGGCCTCTTCTCCCTGACCATGTGCCCCAAAGATAGCCACGCTGAATCTGCAGTAACATTCCTTTGCCGTATTCCTTTATAAACCTGCTTAAATTTCTAAAACAGCGTGGGCGCAGTGACATATACCTGTCATGTCAGCTACTCAGGAGGCTGAGGCCACAGGATCCCAAGTTTGAGGGCAGCCTGGGCAATGTTTGAGACCCTGTCTCAAAATCAAAAAATACAAAGGGCTGGGGGTGTAACTCAGTGGTAGAGCACCCCTGGGTTCAATCCACAAATAAATAAATACATAAATAGAGCCGGGTGTGGTGGTGCATGCTTGTAATACCAGTACTTGGGAGGCTGAGACAGGAGGATCACAGGTTTGAGGACAGCCTCACCAAGTAGTGAGACTCACAGCAAACCTAGTGAGACCCTGTTTCTAAATAAAAATAAAATAGGGCTGGGGGATGTAGCTCAGAGGTAGAATGCCCCTGAGTTCAATCCCCAGCGCCACAAAGAAATAAATAAATAAATTTGTAAAACAAAATCTATGTAGAAAATATACATGTAACTTAACAAATAATTACAAAGTGACTTCCTTCGTAACTGTTCCCCTCCCTCTCCCCATGGTGATATCTGACTTTCATTTAAGGGAAGCCTCTGGCCTAGCCATCAGCTTACTTCTGAGGTGTGGACCCCTATACAACGCATTGTTGCTGCGTTTGTGTTTTGTGAGCTTTATCATTTCCATAGCAGCAATCTGCAGGAACTTTTTTTATTTTTGTGGTACTGGGGATTGAACCCCCAGCCCTATTTTTTATTCTTTATTTTGGAACAGGGTCTCACTAAGTTGCGGAGGGCCTCACTAAGTAGCTGAGGCTGGCCGCGAACCGCGATCCTCAGGTCTCAGCCTCCTAAGAACTGGGATTACAGGTGTGCGCCACCACGCCCGGCTCTGCAAGAACTTTAAATGCATTTGAAGATGCTATAGGGTTCTCTGTGCCGAATCTGCAGCCTGGAAATCTGGGCCGAGTGTGGTGCAGGCCGCTCTGTGTTGTTTCAGTCACAGTAGAGGGCTGGTAATAACAAGAGCCCTACGTCCTATTCTTGATCTCCCCACCATGCAGGACACTCTCCTGGGTGCTGCCCCCCACCACATTACTGCACCATACTCTCAACAACCCTGAAAGGGAGGTGCTATTAGACAAGACAAAATCGAGGCTTCAGCGTGGGGACTTGTCCCCGCCCGCTTCCTAGCTGCTCAGCCCCAGCCATCACCACTAAGTCCCAAAGCCGAGACTCCCTGGGGATGGGAGGGCTGGCAGACATTTCCCTGCCATCTATCTGCGCCTCCTGGCATCCTGTCTTGATTCCAAGAGCTTATAGACGGTACAGGGAAAAAAGTTGAGGATTCATTCCCCTTTTTTCTAGCAATGACTTAGTGATGACTGGGATCCTGCCTGGTCAGTCCTGTTTCCCCAGTGATTAAGGCTCAACATCATCCTTGGATTGTTGAAGACAGGCTGTGTGGTGTAATGACGAGCATCAAGTCAACACTGCTGAGTTCAAACCCCAGCCCCACCACACCATGCACTGGATATCGGTCCCCTCATGTACAGATGCACCAGCAAGGGCAGCTGTGTCTGCTGCCAGGATGGAGGGAGGTGAGAGATGGGGAACACTAGAACCCCACAGACACAGTGAGTCCCTCTGGCGGCTCCTCCCTGTCTCTCTCCCTTCCTGAGGGCAAGGGCAGCTTTCAGTGCTGGAGGATTCTGAAGGAGATGATCCAGGACCACCTACCCCTTGACAGACCTGGGGAAATCAAGGCAGAGAGGGAGGGGGTGGGGCAGAGGGAAACCCAGGTATCCTGACCAGGCCTCTCCAGGACCATCCTTGATAGACATGGGGAAATCAAGGCAGAGAGGGAAGGGCTGGCAGAGGGAAACCCAGGTGCCCTGACCAGGTCCCAACACCCCACACTATGACAGCTGATCACCTTTGCTATGTCTGGCACCATACAAAATATCTCACAGAATATCTCATTTAAACGATGCTCACAGACCATCTCATTTAAATGCGGCTCATGGAATATCTCACCTTATGCTCATGGCACCCCAGGACACAGGTGCCAGGTTACCCCCTTTCCACAGTAGAAGGACACTGACTCTGAAAACTGAAACAACTTTTCAACATAGCTAGAGAAGGGCCACAGCAGGACAGGACATGGAAGCCGCTGGAGAACCTGCAATGCATCCTGCTGGAGGGCGGTTCCCATGGAGACCGAAGGAGCTCAAACACACCTGAAGGTACCTGCAGGGGCCAGATGCCAGCCTGCATCCTGAGGCAAAAACCTGAGCCACCAGCACATCCTCGGGCCTTCTCCTCAGTATGCCCAGCAAGCCAAGAGTGCCAGGAATACGGCTTCCCACCTACTCCCCGCTCAGCCACCCCAAAGGGGCCCCTCTGCCGGAAAACCACGCCCCGGGCCAGCAGGCTTGGCACAGCTGTGGCTGTCGGCAGGCCCACTGTTGTCTTGCCTGAGGAATGTGCAGACCCACACGTGTCGGAGCGTCCCACTGGGGCACAGTTAACAGGAAACAAGCAAAACAGTCTGATGGCACAGATGCATCCCTCCCACCCCCAAGCTCCTGGCCCCTGTGGGCTCCAACTGTGCACCAGGCCAGGGCAGGCCTTCAAGAGAACCAGGTCCTTCCTGTTCCAAGCTCCGTGGCTTTGGGCAGATCACTCCCCCACTCTGGGCCTCTCCTCTTGGTGGATGAAGGAGGCTGTCCAGCCAAGTGCAGGAGGCAGTGACTTTGTGACATACTCCCCTTTCTGGAAGGACAGCCGCTTCCCACTATCTCACTCAGCTGGGGGGGAGGGCATGCCCCCCTCAACACACAGGGCCACCCACTCGCAGCCCTTGACTATAGGAGACTCCTACCAGTACCTAGGAGGTAAGCCCTACAAAGACACCAGGAGCGTGGGGAAGGGTCCCAGGACTGCCCTGGGGTCACAGCTTCAGGGCCAAAGTGATATGATAATAATATTGACTACCGCCCACCCGAGACAGGGGTCTCCTGGCTTCCAGTGTTGAAGCGGAGCTCAGCTGAGCAGTAGAGGACCCTGCGCCTGGGTTGACCAAGGGGCCACATCAAGGTACCCCCTGTTTGGGGGTCAAATCTAAAGACTCCAAGGGAAGTCAGCGTCCACCTGAGGCTCCTTCGAGCCCTGCAGGCGATCTCTGGCCTCACTACTCCTGTAGAGGCGGGAACGCGGCTCAGGGAGGCTGAGCAGCTTGCCCAAGGCTGCACAGCGAAGAGGCTCCTGAAGGAAGCCCGCGGGCTGGGACTTCGCCTCCCGGCCGCGCGCTCTGGCCTCTCGGGCAGTACCCCGAGCGCGTGGTGGCCGGAGCGGGTACTCCAGCCCGGGCTTAGTACCGGGGCCGGGGACCCGCCGCGGTGACAGCTCGGCGGGCCCCGCGGGGAGGCGGAGCGGAGACGCGAGGAGGCGCCGGCGCCTGGGACGCGCTGCCCCGGCGCTGGGGCTTCTTCGTGGCCAACCCTCCCGGGGCGGAGAGACGAGGCTGGGGATTTCGCAGCCGGCAGGGACGGTTGGATTTAAACTCCAGCCCGCGCCCGCGCAGCTGTCACGCCGGCCCGCCCCGCGCCTCCCCAGGCCCCCCGACTTTCGGCGACGCCGATCCCGGGGCGCGCCGGGGTGCGCTGGGCTGAGCCCGACCCTCCCGGCCCCCGGCCCCCGGCCCCGCGCCACTTACCGGGCCCGGAGCGTGCAGGAGCGGCGCGGCCGGCCGTGGGGCAGCCTCCCTCCCTCGCTCCCTCCCGGCCGCGGCGTCCCGGGCGGCTCCGGGGCGGGGCGGGGCGGGGCCGGACACCATGGCCGCCCCGCCCCGCCGGGACCCGCCACCCCTCCGCCGGGGACGCCGGCCCCAGCCCGCGATCGCCCTGCACCGCCCGGGACGGGGCCACGGCCCCGCGCGCCGCTCCCCGCCGCAGACCCAGGGCGCGTCCCCGCCTGCCTCGCCCGGGTCTCTTTCTAAGGGGTGGCGCGGGGCTGCCTCTCCCCGGGAAAGTTGGTCCTGGGGAGGGAGTTTCTGCCAGGAGGTCAGGAGTCAGGTCTGGCCCCCACAGAGCCCAGCTGGGGACATAGGCAGGGGTATCCCCCCAGACGCACGAGTAAGAGAAGGAAGTGACAGCCATCAGCCAATCTGACGCAGGATGGGGAACCCTGCTTGTCCCCTCCCACCCCACATGCCGGGAGCCCGAGGAATGTGAGTCCCACCCATAAAGTGAGCCTCCCACAAATCCAAGGCCCCTCTCCCTTCAGTCCCCTCTGGGCCTCCAGCCCCAGTCCAGCATCTTCTCATCCCTTTGGCCAGCCCCTGCTCCAGCCTCCCAGCCCCATCTGCCTCAGTGCCACTGACCTTGACCCTGGCCTGGGGCTTGCTCCACACACCTACCCAAGTCCTACTGTTTAATGGCTGGAAGCCTTTCACCTGCCCCCACCCCCTCCACCGCCAAGGCGGTCCCTGGCCTTCCAGAACATCCAACCGCGCTATCTTTTTTCCAAGAAAGACAGATTTGCATGATTGGTTCTGCCTCCTCTGGCAGAGAAGAGAGCCCCTAATGAGGAATAGGACTTGCAAAACTAGTACCATGTGAAGCTCAGTCTTTGCAATTTAGGTGTGGCTTGTCCACTTTACAAATGACAAGGAAGCTCCAGGTGTTAGCTGACCCACATCCAGTGCTTCCAGGAGAGAGTTTTCCTCCTGTGCACTTTAGCAGCTCTGACATAATAAAGCAATATACGAATCAGCATCGTAAGAGATTAAATTGTCAAACAGGACCAGAGCGTAATGGAGTGTGCGTGTGTGTGTGCGTGTGCGTGTGCGTGTGTGTGTGTATGTGTGTGTTTTCCAGATAAAGGGAGAAGTAGAAGAATTAGCTGAAACCTGGTATTAACACGGAGGCAGGCCTAGCTTGAATTAGCATGCCAGAGTGTCAGCCACACCCCCTTCGGTGGATCCATTTATTAAGTCGTAATTATTCGGAGCGTCAGGTGAAGATGCACACAAAGGGCCTCTTCTGTTGTTGCACCTGACTGGTTCCAGGTGTCCTATTATGTGTCTCACTATCATCCTGACTCCACCAGAGGTGTTGCCGCGGGCCCTGGGTTACAACAACCACGCTGGAGGTGTAGGTAGTGATGAACAATTTTTATAATCCTTGCGTGTGCAGAATGCTCTTTGCTTTTCAGAATGCTTTTAATGTATCTCCTTGTTAAATCTCTGTGAAGATCCTCCAGGTAGTTAGTTAGGAAAAGCCTAATTAGTTATGTCTTTAAAAGGAAACCATGAGCTGGGCGTGGTGGCGCATGCTTGTAATCCCAGTACTTTGGGAGGAGGAGACCGGAGGATCCGGGTTCGAGGCCAGCCTCAGCTCTCTTGCTCTCTCTCTCTCTCCTTAGTGAGGCCCTCCACAACTTAGTGAGACCCGGTTTCAAAATAAAGTATAAAAAATAGGACCGGGGGCGCAGCGTGGAGGTAGAATGCTTCTGCATTCAATCCCCGGTACCGCAAAAAAAAAAAAAAAGGAAATCATGGTAGAGGAGGTCAGGTGACTTGCACAAAGGGCAGAGCTGGCCTTGCACATGCCACAAGAAGGGGGACTCGGTGCCCTGCCGTGAGGGATGGTTTGGTGCAGCTGAGTTAAGAGCTCAGATTCTGGCACCAAATTGCCCCAATTTGCAACTTTTGGCTGGTTACTCATACTCGGCTTCCTCTTCGGTTAAAAGGGTCTAATAATAGGAACCTATCTTGTGTGCTTTTGTGCCTGGTATTGTGAGCGCCCGCCTCATGGGAGCTGTTGCATTATGATTCTACAATTCTTTTTTTGGTGCTGGGAATTGAACCCAGGGGCTTTCTACCTCCAAGCTACACCTGCAGCCCTATTTTCTTCCCTCCTTCCCTCCCTCCTCCTCCTTCCTTTCTTCCTTTCTTCTTTCCTTTGTGGTACTGGGGATTGAACCCAGAGGCATTCTACCTCCACGCCACACTCCCAGCCCGATTTTATTTCTTATTTGGAAACAAGGTCTCGCTAGGTTGCTGAAAGTGTCACTAAGTTGCCAAGGCTGGCATTGAACCTATGATCCTCTTGTCTCAGCCTCCCAAGTACTGGGATTACAGGCAGGCACCACCACGCTTGGCTTTATTTTTCATTTTGAAACAGGGTCTCACTAAGTTGCTGAGGCTGGCCTCAAACCTGTGATCTTCCTGTCTCAGCCTCCCTAGTACTAGGATTATAGGCATGTGCCACCATGCCTGGCTACTGATAAAAATATTTTATTTATTTATTTATTGTAAGACCCATGTTTATTTCCAAATAAAAACAAAATAGGGCTGTAAAATATTTTATAAACTACAAAATATTATGCAGATATTAGTAGTTTTGTTGTCGTTGCTGTTATCTTTGGCTTTATGGTGTTCACTGCCTTTCAGGACACTCCCATTGTTTTTCATAAGCCTGACATAAATATCCATCAAAACCAGGACTTTATTATTATTAATAAAACAATATTATAAATAATAAATTAACAAAATAATATTATAACTTTATTAACAAAATAATATTTTTATTAACAAAATTTTTATTAACAAAATCTATTAACAAAATAATATTATAATTGATAACATAAAAGAATAAGTGATAATTATTACTGTGGTGCTGAGGATTGCTGGAAGCCTGGGCCCCTTGTTCTCTACCACTGAGCTACTCCCCCAGCCCCTGACCTTTTTTTTTTTTTTAATTCAATGGTGGACTTTTTCCACTTCAAAGTAGACCATACAGATGGAAAAAAAGTGGAGTAAGCCACGCAAGAGCTGAGGGAGCTCACAACTCAGATGGCCACAGGCACTCCGGTCCATCTTCCACATTTGCTGCAGCAGAAAGGAGTGGCAATGAAAAGCTGTCTGGAAAGAAAATTCTGGCACAGGCCTGGGGGAGAGCCCCTTTGTCATCTCTGGACAGAGCACAGGAAACCCGGCCCGAGGCCTCCCTCTGGGAGGCAGCCTGGAGAGGGAACCACAAGAAGCTGTTAAAATTATGCCTTTCGGAAATTCTGACTCACTTGGCAGCAGCGGGGGCTGTTTGTGGGACAGTCAAACGGCTCTCAAAAAGCGGGGTTTTCACCCCTCTGCCAGTCTCCACCCCCAGCCGCGGGGAGGCTGGAACCCATTTAAGACGCTGGGGAAATAGTTGTGTTTCGGGCTGGTGCTTGGTTAGCCAGCTTCACCAGCGACCTCCACAATTCTCATTTTCTAAGTGTGATTCTTTACTTTTTTTTTCCCCTAACATGTTCTGTCTCTGCAGAAAGATTAGGAGAAAAGCTGGAATGGCCCTTCACAGTATGAATGGGTAAACTGAGGTAAGAGGGTGGGAAGGAGGGGCCCTGTCTAGGATTCTAGGGTAGTAATTGGTGCTCTGGAAATTTATCATCCCGTCTCTCCATCTCTAGTCTGGCTTCCCCATTAGTGGTGGGTTAAATAATTGCTGTTAAACTGGGCACAGTCGTGCATGCCGTTAATCCCAGTACTTGGGAGGCCGAGGCAGAAGGATCTCAGGTTTGCGGCCAGCCAGGTATGTGGTACACACCTGTAATCCCACTACTTGGGAGGCTGAGACAGGAGGATCACAGGTTCAAGGACAGCTTCAGCAAGTAGTGAGACTCTCATCAACCTAGTGAGACCCTGTTTCAAAATAAAAATAAAATAGGGTTGGGGGTATAGCTCGGAGGTAGAATGTCCCTGGGTTCAATCCCCAGTACCACAATAAATAAATAAATAAGTAAAATAGGATGGGGGGTCCCCAGTACCACACACACACACACACACACACACACACACAAAATTAATAATTGCCGTTTAGCTAAACATAGGTGAAAAGTTCACATTGGGGTGCCCACTTCTGGTGTGCCCCAATAGAGAAGTCCTGATCTAGGTCAGGGTGGTTCTCACCCCAACTCTGCCTTCAGCTTCTTCTGTAGTTTCTTTGTTTTCTGTTTCCAGTTCTGCAAATGTAAATCTGTCCCTTCATGCTAGGGTCCTGCCACGGCTCCCAGGGTGTGGGGTCCACCACCCTGGTGTGCTGACTTCTCTGGGTAGGTTGCCTTCCCTGTGGGCAGCTGCCACCCAGCAACTGAGGGGGCACCCCTGCTGCATGGTGACGAGTCACTGGGGACTGAAGTAACTCAGGATGTTCCTCTAGGTACATTGAATTATGCTGCTTTTATAAAATAAAACTATACTATAGGAAACCCAGGATTGTCTCCTAGGATGACTGAGCACTGACCCGTATTAGTGCAGCTAACAGCTGTGTGACTCTGAATCACTTCTGGGTTTCTGAATCTATGAAATAAGAAGAGTGGAAAAGATCATCTTTAAGTGATTCCCCCAACTTAAAAAAATATGAATCTGGTCATAGAGATGCATTCCTGTAAGCCCAGTACTTGGGAGGCTGAGACAGGAGGATCGCAGGTTCGAGGACAGCCTCAGCAATGTAGTGAGGCTTTCAGCAACCTAGTAAGACCCTGTTTCCAAACAAATAAAAGGACTGGAGGTGTAGCTTGGAGGTAGAATACCCCTAGGTTTAATCTCCAGTACAAAAAAAAAAAAAGAAAATCTTGATTGTATTAAATAACATCTTCTGCCATGACTATTACCATACTCCAAGGAATAAGTACTAGTATAAACAAAAATGTTAAAGTCCAATTTGTAAACTTTGTTTCTAAAAAAATAAAATCCTTCTAGAAAAGGTTGACCATGTTCCACTCTTTTAGCTTCTGTTGGGACTAATTTAAAGGTGTGTGTTTTTAATTAAATGTCTTATTTTATAATTGTCAATTCACCCGCAGTTACATGAAATCATACAGAGAGGTCCCTGTACCCCTTACCCAGGCTCCCCCATGGGAGCATCTTGTAAACCAATAGTACAATATCACACTAGGATGCTGATGTTGACACCATCGAGACACAGAACATGTCCCCATCCCCCTTAATCCCTGGTGACCACCGATGTGTCCTCATTTCTATAATTTTGTCATTTCAGGTCGGTTATATGGGACCATGCAGAAGGTAACCTTTTGGGATTGGCTCTTTTCACTCAGTGTTAGCCAGGGAGTCAGCCAGGGAGTCGCTGGGCCGTATTCCGTGGTGTGGATATACCGTAGCGTGGATATACTGTGGTGTGGATATACCGTGGCGTGGATATACCGTGGCGTGGATATACCGTGGCGTGGATATACCGTGGCTCATTTCACCATCCCCTTGGGGAAGGACAGCTGGGCTGTTTCCAGTGTTGGGCTATTCTGTTTAAAGCTGCTCTAAACATTTTGTACGTAAGTCCTCACATCTTGGGTTATTGGTCATGGTCCCACGTGCAGTCCCCCGCCAGCAGAGTACTATGGCTTCCTAGGGTGAACTCTCTCCAAAGATGTCTGAGTGTCTGTGACTGCCCAGGACTCGGCTTTCTGTTGTGGAAACTCAACAAGAGCAAATTACATGGTTCCTGCCGTCAAGGAATTTAGAGTCTATTGGGGATGCAACATTAAGACACACAGAACACTGAAATAACAACACTGGATATCATCCAATGCCAGACTGCATGGTACAGAACCGACCCATAGAAGAGACAGAAGAGGAGCGAAGGCTTGAGGGTTTGGGGAGGCCCCATGGATAAGGGGGGGTCTCAAGTTGATCTTAAACAATGGAGAAAAATAACATATTTAATGCTTATTAAGGGCTGACCAGGAGACAAGCACTATTCTAAGCCTTTACCTCTATTACTCATCTAATCCTCATCACCATGCTTCATGGTAAGTACTATTATCATCCCATTTTACAAATCAGAGGACAGAGAAGGCGATAACTTGGCCATCTTTACACAGCTCTCGCGTGACTCACCTGGTGTACAATCCCAGGCAGTCTAACCCCAGCCCCCACACTCTTAATCACTAGAATTCTGTCTGGTAGCAATAGTGAAGGACCATTTCCTGGTCATGAGTAAATTCCAATCTATTTCTTAGGTTGTACATTTTTTTTTTTCGATACTGGGGATTGAACCCAGGGGCATTTTACCTCTGAGCTACACCCTCAGCCCTGTTTTTTTATTCTTTATTTTGAAACAGGGTCTCACTAAGTTGCAGAGGGCCTCACTAAATAGCTGAGGCTGGCCACGAACCTGCGATCCTCCGGTCTCAGCCTCCCAAGTACCACGCCCGGCTTCTTAGGCTGTATTTTCACAGAGCTCTGTTGTACCCAACATGTTAATCAGTTCGTTCCAGGTCAAGGTCATTGATGAGAAGTTAAAATACTTTTGCAAAGTAAACAGTACCAGCTTTATTAACAGACGAGAAATCTGTGTGTGATGTATCTGCTGCTCGAGGGAGAGCACTAGCCCGGAGGGCTTCTGTGTGTGTGTGTGTGTGTGTGTGTGTGTGTGTGTGTGTGTGTTTGCAAACAGCAGGGCTGATGCCTCCGGGTGTGTTGACTGTCTGCAAATGCAGCGAGAAAACTGAGTTGCCAGCTTTCGGGTATAAAGCACACAGGGCCCTCAGCCTGTTTCAGGTAATGCGTGTGGTTTTTATTCTCGGAATTGCTCCATACCAGGAAAGTCACGTCTGCACTCAGCTCTCGCCGCGCTTGCTAAAGACACAAGATGTGCCTATTTCTCTTCGGTCACGGCACTGACGGTGGCTCGCCCTTGGAACTTAGCTCTTCTGGTGTCAACAACAGCGTGCTATGAACCTGGCTTGCTTGCTTGTTGGTTTTTTGTTTTGAAATCTAACAGCAGCCCTTATGATGCCAGTGTTCCCAATCTGGAGCAGTGCATAGAGCTCCCTGGATAAAGTCTCCGACTTGGTGTCTCTCTGGACTCTGTGTCACCAGCCAGCTGAGCGGGGGTGAGCCGCCTTCCCTTCCCTCGCCACCAGATCTGTAAAAGGGGCCAGGTCTTGCTGTCTACCCTGTGAGAGCTGTCCTGAGGGTCACGTAGACTAATGGTCACCAAAATGTGCTACGGACTTGAGGATCCAGGCTCAAGTGGACGCTCATGGTAAATTAAATCCCCACACAAAACTTCACCACCGAGACCAGCTCAGGAAGAGGCTGTAAGGAGGACTTCTCCGCTCTGGAGGAAGAAGAATGTTCATTATTTCGTTCCCTGGAGACATGTTTATGAAGCCACAGGAGCCTTCTCTCCTCACTTTTGAGAGGCGTGGCTGTGTAGAACATGTGATAATATTAGAAGCTGTGTGATAGGCAGCGTGCCCAGGAAGCGGGGGAGGCCTCTGAGCCCAGGCCTGGCAGGCACAAAGAGGCGTGGCCTCGCCATCCAAGTTCGGGCAGTGGAACCCACGCAGGCGCTTGGGCCACCCCCACCTGTCCCTAGACAAGCAGGCGGCATTCTGCTTTTCAAAGAGACCTGTGCTTGGGGCCCCGCCTACCCCTTTATCCAAGTGGCAGGGACTTGTAAACATCAAATAGATTCATGTGTCTGTATAAAGCCTGTTGCTCTTTATAATGATTTTTTTTTTTTAACCTAGGGGTATTCTATCTCTGAGCTACAACCCCAGTCCCTTTTTACTTTTTATTTTGAAACAGAGTCTTGCTAAGTTGCTGAGGCTGGCCTTGAACCTGCAATCCTCCTGTCTCAGTCTCCTAACTGCTGGGATTACAGGCATGCACCACCATGCCCAGCTTCTTGACAATTCTTTTGTTTGGTTTTTGTTTTTTTTGGTACTGGAGGCTGAACCCAGGAGCATTCTACCTCTGGGCTACACCTCCAGCCCTTTTATATTTTATCTTGAAACAGGGTCTCACCAAGTTGCTGAGGGTCTCCCTAAGTTGCCAAGGCTGACTTCAAACCTGTGACCATCCTGCCTCAGCCTTCCAAGTACTGGGATTACAGGTGTGCACCACCAGACCCTGCTTCTTGATGATTCCTGATGGGCCAGAGTGCTCCCTTCGAAGTGAAGGCTGAATTTTACCTCAGCAACCTAATTCCAGAAAACCTTAGAATTTTGCTGTTTGTTTGCACCAAACACGTGCAGAAAAAATGCTTCCCAGGTGGATTTCTATAAGTCCTCTCAACGGCAAGAGCCACAGCACTTGACTGAAGATTTTAAAGAACTTTAATCCTCCATTTCCTCTATGATGTGTAGAGTTGATATACAGAGAAAAACAGCAAGTGTCGCTAAACGCATATCCTGGTTCATTGAAAACCCATATTCGGCCAACAGAATTGACCCCCATAAATAGGAGAGAAGATGGCACCCCCAGTCCGGGTCCTTGGACATCAGAGGTCTCTGCCAACATCACTGATGGCTTTAGTTCTCCAGCCTGAGCAATCCAGGCCACTCCATCGTTCAACTGGAAATGGTTGTTTGTTCCTGAGGAATGGGGCAGAATGGCGGGTCTCTCTCTGCTCAGTTCACAGCTCTAGAGATGGCTTAAAATGAAGGCTCACATGCAGGCAAAAAAAAATATATATATATATAGCTAGAAGCTACTCGACAAGTTCACTGGCCACCCCCTTTAGGTTCTAGCATCCCTGAGAGGTTAAGTGAAGTGCCCAAGGTCAGGGACACCGATCGCTTCAGCCCACACCATGTTTACCTCCTTGTCAAGTCCAGAAGGCCTGGGCTCTTGCCTGGCTACTCTGTGGGGCTCTGACATCCTCCATCAATCTGTCTTTCTAGAAAGCGCTTGCTCCTGTCCCTCCACTACCTCCTGCTCAGTCTTTTCCCCACCTGCATATATCCCCAGTGGTTCTTCTTGGTTCTCTGTCTCTCTTGCTTTCCCTGCCCACATCTCTTTCATCAATAGACCCCCATTAGTAGAGGCAATCGTCGGACTGATCTCCCCGATTTTCAGATGAAACCTGATGTCTTAGATGCCCCTCCCATAAGCGGGGAGTCAGAGTGCTAAGCGGTGTTCATGTACCTTGGCAATGCCTCGTCCTCCTCTCACTGTGGCGGCTCCTCAGCAGACATCTCGCCCACTCCCCATAACCAAGCAGTCACCAATGCCTGTCATTCCTACCCTGAGAACGTCAGCTCGGCTGGCAATGGTCCCCCATCCTCCCATAGGGGACCTAGAATTGTTTACTCTTACAGCAGTCTCCTAACTGGCCTTCTTCTGTCAGCTTAGCCACCTCTTGCCAGGGTGACCTCTCGACTCTGCAGGTCTTCTGGGATCTTCTATCATCCAAAGAAAGAGATCCTGAAGCTCTAGCCTCTGATCTCACCTCTGCGTTTCTTTTCTTTTTTTGGTACTTTAGATTGAACCCAGGGGCATTCTACCTCTGAGCTACAGCCTCAGCCCTTTTTATTTTCTTAATATTGAAACAGGGTCTCACTAAGTTGCTGAGACTCTCGCTAAGTTGCTAAGCCTGTTCTCAAAGCTGTGATCCTCCTGTCTCAGCCTCCCAAGTATTGAGATGACAGGTGTGCACCACTACTTCCCCTCTGCATTGCTAAAGAAACGACTCAGCTTCCCCCAGGGCACCACGGCCTCTGCACCTCTGCCTGGTTCTTTCCTCCTCTTGGAACACTGCTCCCGGTCACGGGGAAGGGCTTTACCCTTCTTTCAAGACTCATTTCAACTGCCACCCACTCCACTGAGCGTGGTCTGGTCCCTGAGGTACTGACCCGCTGTACTGAGAGGACTGCCCCTCTACCCCATCTCCAGTACTTCGTGACATTCTTGGATAGGTCCCTGTCACAAGACTGTGAGGCCCTTGGGACTTGGGAGTGTCTTACTCCACTCTATCCTGCCTAGCGTAGTGGCACAGAACTTGTCCAGGCTTCGTTGTTTATTTTTTGGGGGGGTATAGGGATTGGACCCAGGGCCTTGCACATGCTAAGCTCTACTACTGAGTTACTAACCCATGAATGTTTTGTCATATTCTACAGCACCTATGGTCAACACACTAGTACTACCTCATCAGCAGTTTCCCTTTCTACAGTTTTTGGTCACCCATAGTCAACCAAGGTCCAAAAATATGACATGGAAAATTCCAGAAATAAATTTATGTTTTAAATTGAACTCTAAAGCCAGGCATGGTATAGCACTCTTGTAATCCCAGTACTTGGGAGGCTGAGAAAGGAGGATCACAGGTTCACCACCAGCCTCCTCAGCTACTTAGTGAGACCCTCCGCAATTTAGTGAGACCCTGTTTCAAAATAAAGTATAAAAAATAGGGCTGGGGGTGTAGCTCAGAGGTAAAAGGCCCCTGGGTTCAATCCCCAGTACCACAAAATAAGTAAGTAAGTAAGTAAATAAATAAGTAAATAGAGCTCCAATCTTAGTAGTGCGATGAGCTCTCTCCTTCCATCCCACTTCCTCCTGTTTGAAAAGTAAATCATCCTTTGTACAATGTTTCCAAGCTGTACATACTACCTGCCTGCTAGGCACTTAGTAGCCATTTGGTTGTCAGATCTCCTGTGTGGTATCATAATACTTATGTCCAAGTCACCCTTATTTTACTTAATAATGTCCCCAAAGTGTGAGAGTAGAGATGCTGGCAATTTGGATATGCCAAGGAGAAGTGGTAAAGTGCTTCAAGTGAACAGGCGAAAGCATAATAAATGTCTTGGGAAGCCACACTCACATAAAATACATACAGTATATTACTGTACTTGTTCTATTTTTTTTTTTTTTGCGGTACCGGGGATTGAACGCAGGGGCGTTCTACCTCCGCGCTACGCCCCTGGCCCTATTTTTTTATGCTTTATTTTTGAAACCAGGTCTCACGAAGTTGCGGAGGGCCTCACTAGGTAGAGAGAGAGAGGAGAGAGCAGAGAGAGAGGAGAGAGGAGAGAGAGATAGATCGCGCGTGCACGCGCATGCGCGCTGAGGTTGGCCGCGAACCCGGATCCTCCGGTCTTCGCCTCCCAAAGTACTGGGATTACAAGCGTGTGCCACCACGCCTGGCTACTTGTTCTATTTTTATTATTAGTTGTCAATCTGTTACAGTGGCTAACTTATAAATTCATCATAGGTTTTTTTTTTTGTACTGGGGGTTGAACCCAGGGGCATTCTACCTCAAAGCTACATCCCCAGCCCTATTTTTTTCTTTGAAACAGGGTCTTGCTAAGTTGTTGAGAGCCTCACTAAATTGTTGAGGCAGGCCTCAAACCTGTGATCCTCCTGTCTCAGATCTCCAAGTACCGGGATTACAAGTGTGTGCCACCATGCCTGGCTCATAGGTATGTTTACATAGAAAAAACACAGTATAGATGGGGTTCAGTACTCTCTGCAGTTTCAGGCATCCATTGGGGGTCTTGGATAATGTCTCCTATGGATAATGGGTCTGTATGAGTTATCCACTGTACGAGTCTCACACAATTTGGGAAGTGCCAAGATACGGTTCTGTACTGGTGACTGTGTAATATGTTCTTTATTTGAAAATTATGTATTGAGCATACACTGAGTGCCAGGGATCATGCTAAGGAGTGGGGTTACAAAACTGAGCTTTGCTGGTCTAGAAGTCGATGGTCTAAGGGGTAGGGCATCATCAATAAGTAGAATCATGACACATACGCTCCCTTAAGGGGTGTTGGTCCCCAACAGCAGGAAAGTAGGCCAAGGTATCTCTCTGGGCTGTTGTGGACACTGCTAAGTTGGTGAAGGGAAGTGGTCATATTCTTTGGTGCCTCTAATTGTGCTTCCTGGACTGAATAGCAGAATAGTCACAAAACTGCTTTATGGATGGTCACCATCTTCAGGTCTAATGTTAGCTCTTCAGGTCTAATGTTAGTCTAATGTTAGCTCTCTGTCAAACCCAACATTTAGTTTACACTTAGAAAAACTCAACTTCATGCCAGTATTATTCAATCCCTCACTACCCAATTAATGCAAATTCCTAAGGTACTTACCATGGACTAATAGGAGCTATATAATAAAATAAACTCTGTTTATCTGGCATAATGGGGAAAGTCTTCCTCTGAAGCTTATTTTTAATATAACCCCTTCAAGCCATGTGTGTGGGATTTTTGTTGGCAATCTTAAACAGATTGCACATTTCCTTGACTTCTGATCCAGAGCATGTGGAATGTAATTCCCTTTTCCACGTGACTTGGAAGTATCATACAAGGCTTTCATGCACCAGGAACAGTGACACGTGAAGACTTTTTCTCCTGCATCGAATGATTCCAGCATACTGTTTTTTAATAAAAAAATCCCAGAATGTCTCCTTATTTTTTAATCTCCTGTTGACCTGCCAGTCATTGCTTCTTCCTATTTTTAATATCAGCCTTTTAAATGTACTGCTTCTAATCTGCAGTGGCCGTAATACTAGAAACTAAGCGAGTTATCTATTCCCTAAAGTAAGAATAGGCCCCAGGGTGAGAACTAGCTCTTCCTAGAATTGGACAAATTGATGAATTCCCAGAATCTGTATGTTATTACAGGGACGGCCCCTATTGACTCGTGGCTGCCTCTGCTTTCTAAGGACAATAGACTAGTGCCCCCTAGCAGCCTCGCAGGGTAAGGCAGAAACTCAGTCTTTTTTTTTTTTTTTTAAACCAGGGGATTGAACCCAGGGGCCCTCTATCCTCAAGCTATAACCCCCCGCTCTGATTTAATTTTAT
This sequence comes from Glis glis, assembly GCA_004027185.1. Taxonomy (NCBI): domain Eukaryota; kingdom Metazoa; phylum Chordata; class Mammalia; order Rodentia; family Gliridae; genus Glis; species Glis glis. Next base: position 31,515 of record PVJS01019710.1, read on the forward strand.
TATTTTATTTTATTTTGGTGGTACTGGGGACCCAGGGTCATTCTACACCCCCAGCCCTATTTTATTAATATATATATATATATATATATATATTTTTTTTTTTTTTTTTGTGGTACTGGGGATTGAACCCAGGGGCATTCTACCTCCGAGCTACACCCCCAGCCCTATTTTTTATTCTTTATTTTGAAACAGGGTCTCACTAAGTTGCGGAGGGCCTAAGCAGCTGAGGCTGGCTGCAAACCTGCGATCCTCCTGTCTCAGCCTCCCAAGTACTGGGATTACAAGGGTACGCCACCACACCTGGCTTTTTATTTTGAAACAGGGTCTCACTAGGTTGATGAGTCTCACTACTTGCTGAGGCTGTCCTTGGGCCTGCAGTTCTCCTGTCTCAGCCTCCCAAGTACTGGGATTACAAGCATGCGCCACCATGCCCAGCTTCTTTATCTATTTTTCAAAGAGTCTGGGTAAGTTGCTGAGACTGGCCTTGAACCTGTGATCCTCCTTTCTCAGAAACTCATGAAATGCAAGATTCTCAAAGAGTGAGTGATTTTAAAAGATGACAGGTTATTTTGAACACAAGCAAAAATTCCTTAAAGTGAGAGGACATTATTGGTCCTGTCCTCAGACAGGCAACTGTATGTGTGAATTATCACAGGGCTGTGGCCTTGCAGTATGAAGAGAGAACTGGTGGGAATATCACAACAAGACCAATATGTGCACTTATAGAGCAGCATCTATAAAGCTGTGATGTAAAAACGCCAAGTCAGGTACAGAGGTGCACACCTATAATCCCAGTACCTGGGAGGCTGAGACAGGAGGATTCCAAGTTTGAAGCCAGTGCACGGTAACTTAGTGAGACCCCATCTCAAAATGCATAAATAAATAAAATAGGGCTGGGGGTGTAGCGCAGAGGTAGAATGCCTTGGGTTCAATCCCCAGTACCACAAAACAAACAAACCCCAAACAAAGCGAAATAGAACAAAAAAGCCAGCTCTCCATTCATCTGGAGAAGGTAGAAGGTGTGCCAACATGGCACCTTTTCCTCGATTTTGCTTTTAATGTAAAATTCTTTTGGTTGCCCAAATTTGCAAGTGAGGCCTATGCAAAAAAGCACCCTCTTTCTACTTTTTAAATTGGTTTATAATATTCTTTAGTTAAAACTCTTTGAAACTCTGGCTCTCTGAAATTTGATATCAATTAGTTTATACTTTCAAAAAGTATAAAGTTTAGAATTAACACATGGTATTCTTTCTTCTGGCCATAAGAGCAGATTTTTTTTTTTTTGTAGTACTGGGGTTTGAACCCAGGAGCATTCTACCTCCGAGCTACACCCCCAGTACTATTTTTTATTCTTTATTTTGAAACAGCGTCTCACTTAAGTTGCGGAGGGCCTCACTAAGTAGCTGAGGCTGGCCGCGAACCTGCGATCCTCCTGTCTCAGTCTCCCAAATACTGGGATTACAGGCATGCGCCACCACGCCTGGCTTAGAAAAAAATATTTTTAATCCTCCAATTTTCTTCTGCAATGGAAATGAACAGTTAATGTCTCAACCCATTTCTAACTGGAACCACACCTGCAGTGAAGCTGGGGTGAATCTCCCTTTCTTTGCTAGATGAACTGTTGAAGAAGGTTGGCACTGTGGACTCCCATGACAGCCAGATTTGATTTTGAAGGCGTGAAATTATTAAGGCTCAAAGGTTGAAGTACAAAGGGGAATTCTGACTCATTGCTGACCGTATTTGCAACCTTGGCATACATCGTAACAATTGATCAAAAGAAAAAAAACTTCTTGTGGCTGCAAACTCAGCGATTAATGGTAGGGAGCCGATTATGGAAGGGAGACCTGAGCTTGGCTGACAGGTCCGTCTTCTTTTTTTTTTTTTTGCGGTACCGGGGATGGA
>PVJS01019711.1:0-33419 GCA_004027185.1 Glis glis
AGGGAGAGAGGGAGAGAGGAGAGAGGGAGGGAGGGAGGGAGGGAGAGAGGCGCACCCAGCAGGAGATGGTAATGGCCGTCTCTGTGGGAAGCCACCAGCTCCTGGGTCCCGCGTGCCTGCCTGCCCCTGGATATGGCTATTGCCACCTGGATTCCTATCTGCCAGATCTTTTGTTGTTGTTGTTCTGTCTCAATTTTCTATGACCTTCTAGAAGGTATCTTCTCTAGAACTTCCTATGCTCTCGTTTAGCCCCTGCTGGCCGCTTGCTCCCTGGTCATTGCCTAAGCTTCTCTAAGGCAGCCTTGTCTTCCCAGCTACATCACACGCACTTTGCGTGCAGTCAACTCTGCACTCTTATCTCTGTGGATTCACTTATTTCCTGAATAATATCTTTTGAGCCACTTGGTTTCATGCTCTACCAGCTAATGATGTTTTTAACTTTCTGAGAACAACCCTTACCCTAATCAGTAGTTGATATCTTTCACTGTATCTCCTTCTTCTGATGGTCTTAAGCTCTACTCTCAATTCTTTTTGTCTGCATATTCTCCATGAATTCAGTTCTTCTCTGATTTATCTCTTAGTGTTTGAACATAGTTTAAAGCAACTTTTGCAGAAATCACACTCGGATCATGTATTTTCTGAATATGTACCTATTTGAGGGTTTTTTTTCAATTGCCTTCCACTAGATTATTAAATTATTTTTTCTTCAAGTTCTAGATATTGCTCTATTATCTCTTAGGTTATTCTGTTGGAGAGAAGAAATCTTAGATTAGGCTGCTCTAGTTCTTGAAGTAACACCTTTCTAAGCCTTCCCTTCTTGCACCTCCTGGAAGAATGGACTGTCAGCCACGTGGCCAGGCTGGGGCCTGGACTTTCCAAGCTAGAATCCTCCGAGGCTTGTTGGATCGCTCACATGCTAAGAAAAGATGATAAGAGGGTCCTGGGGTGAAAGCAGGGGTCAAGGCTGGGTTCCAGGAGCCACATGTTTTAGCATCCAGGACAGGAGAATAAGCAGAAAAGCAGGACGAAAATCTGGTGAAGGTCATGAAACCACCCGAGTCCCTCATTTCAGGAGCCTGTAGGTGTGTGATCCAAGAGTGGATGAGTCAGCCTAGATTCAAGGGCCGGGGCTACAGACGTAAGATCCTTTGTAAGTTTAAATATTTAACTACGATGTGTACTTTGTTCACAGTCTTGGGAATACACAGGGTGTATTTTCTCTCTTTCTCTTCCCTGCCTCTAACCTGCCTATGGTTGCTATTCTTAAGCTTTTATTCTTAGGTTTTAGATTTAAATTTTAAATGCCTTTAGATATATTGTTTTGAATTTCTCTATATTTCCTTTCATTTATTATTTCTGAACTATTTGCCCCATTTATTTTTTCATATCAGTAGTTGAGATTGGCAGCTCTGCATAGTCCATCCATATATGTCACTTTATTCATAATACCAACTTCAGAAGAAAAACTGGGAGAATGTCATTGTGGCTTTGACTTAAGCAAAGAATTCTTATGTTGTGGATTAAAAAGGACAAACCACAAAAGAAAAAAGCTAGTAAACTGAACTCCACAAAAATTAATGTTTGTACCTTATATAGAACCATTAAAAAATGAAAAGGCAAGCCACAAATTTGACTATGCACGCACACACACACACACGCACACACACACACACATTATAGATAGGTAGATAGTGATATAGGTAGTTATGTCATATGTTATATACCTAACAAAGAACGTATCCAGAATACAAAACAAAACACTCTTAAAATTTAAAAGACAAATAATCTAATTGGAAAAATAGGCAAAAAACATTTGACTTAGCCAGGCATGGTGGCGCACGCTTGTAATCCCAGTACTTGGGAGGCTGAGACAGGAGGATCCAGGTTCAGCTACTTAGGGAGGCCCTCTGCAACTTAGTGAGACCCTGTTTCAAAATAAAGAATAAAAAATAGGGCTGGGGGTGTAGCTCGGAGGTAGAATGCCCCTGAGTTCAATCCCCAGTACCGCAAAAAAAAAAAAGTTTGACTTTACATTTACAAAAGAAAAAAATGAATGGCCAGTAGGCACAAGGAAAGATGTTTAATAGCATTGATCGATAGAGAAATACAAATTAAGTCCATAACAAGATATCACTCTACACCACCACTGAAGTAAGTAAAATTAAAATGACTGATAATACCAAGTGTGGGTGAGGATGTGGTACAACTGGAACCTTCCTCTGTTGCCGGTGAGCATACGCCATCCTAGAACCCCTTTGAAAAACACTTTGACAGTTGCTTTAAAAATACCCATCTATCATATGCATATGATAGGTGTATGTACTCATATACCAATGTGCCAATATTTTCATCCCAAAGTACATACTCAAATGAGATGAAAACATGCCCACAAGAAGACTTTTATGTGAATGCCTGCAGTTGCATTGCTTAAAATAATCCCCCAAATGGATACAGTGCAAATGTTTATCTATGGATTAATAAAATGTGCTATATTTAAGGGAGCCAGCAATAAAAAGAAATGGGCCTCTGAGATGCACAAGAACATAATGAATCTTAAAAACTCGGTGCTAAGTGAAAGAAGCCAGACGTAAAAGTGGACATACTGTCTGATTCCAGTGAGAAACATTTCTATCAAGGCAAAATTACAGTGACAGAATGCAGATCAGTGGCTTCCTGGGGGTAAGGGCTGAGGTGAGGGTGCGGATTGATTGCTAAGGAGCCCAGGGACAATCCTGGGGTGACAAGTATTCCTAAAGCTGCATAGTCATGACACCACTATGCACACTGACCCAAACTCATCAAACTCCATGCCTAAAATGGGCAACTGTAAATGAATTAAATTTCAATGAAGCTGTTAAAAAAATCCTTCACTTTCTAAATCATTTCCTTAAGGTAGTCATCTGCACATGGTTCTGTTTTCTATAGTCTTAGGTCTGTTTTTTATTGCTTTCAATTAAAGTTTTATTTCAGTTCATGTGAGTGTGAGTGTGTGTGTGTGTGTGTGTGTGTGTGTGTGTGTGTGTTCCAAATATCCCCTTTTATTGAGGATTAAGGAAATATGAACTACATCACTTTTCTTTTTCATCATCAGATCTACTTCATGGGAGAAAATATTTTTTTCTAGGCATTGATAAATTCGCTAGGGACTTTTTTCTGGGTCCTCTTGTCTTCCCCTTTCTCATCCTAAGGTGTGATTTGTGGCTATCTGATGACTGTTTTGAGAGGCCCTTTTCACAGCCTGGAAGGCCAGAAGGGGAGGCCGAGAGGCGTGGAGGACAGGGTTCATGGAGCTTGGGATGAGAGGGCTCCAGGTGGAAAGAAGATGCAGGCTGAAGTCCACATACACCATCCCTGGAGCATGGACAGCAGGACTCCTCCAGGTGGGATGCAGGGATCGCCAAGCAGGGTGCTGGCCATCAGGGGCAGAGGGTTGAGACTGGAGACTGGCCGAGGAGAACTCAGGCCAGAGAGAGGAGGAGAAGAAAGAGAATTGGAGACACACCTATGGATTAGGAAAGGTTTCATTTCTTCTGATGCTCACAGTGGCTCCTGGACATTTTCTCCTTTTTAGAGGAACATGTCGGAGGCCAGGTCTTCTGCCTCCATAGCTTCCCTGGTGGGGCTCCTGAAATCCCTAAGCAGGCCATGTCCCTTGGGGAGCTCTTGAAGTGCACATGTGCCGAGGAAGGTTGGTGTCTTCAAAGAGAAAACCAATGTGAAAGCATCCATAGGTCTCTCAAGAAATGTTCCCTTTGTTCACTTCAGGTCCCTAACATATAGATAATGAAATACAGGTGGGGCATCCCTAGCCCCAAAATCTGAAATCCAAAATGCTCCAAAATGTGAAACTTTCTGAGCATAATCATGATGGTAAAAGCAGAATATTCCATACCATAAAACTTTGTTTCATGCACAAAGTTATTAAAATATAAGTAAAATTACCTTTAGACTACATGTATAAGATGTGCATGAAACATAAATAGCCAGGTGCGGTGGTATACACCTGGAATCCCAGTACTTGGGACTCCGAGACAGGAGGATAGCAGAGACAGGAGGTTCAAGGCCAGGCTCAGCAACTTAGAGAGACCCTCAGCAACTTAGTAAGACCCTGTTTCAAAATAAAAAGAGCTGGGGGTGTAGCTCACAGATAGAATGCCCCTGGGTTCAACCCTGAGGAGAGAGAGAGAGAGAGAGAAAGAGAGAGAGAGAGAAAAGGAGAACTTTGTGCTTAGATTTGGAATGCATCCCCAAAATATGTCATTGTGAACAAACAAATATCCTGAAAAAGTCCAAAATCAGAAACATGTATTGTCCCAAGTGTTTCAGGTAAAGGACAGCCAACCTGTACCTAATTTTCTGGGTTGCATCTCAGGAATACCAGCTATTAAAAAAGGCTTGTTAAAACCCACTTTTTCTCCTAAATTTCATCCTCACACACATGCCTGCTTTTTTTCTTATTTCTTACACTAAACAACTGCACATGGCGTCTGTGTGCAGGTCAGGCCTTTGAGATCCTCCCTCTCTGGAAGACAGGAACCATATAAAGAGCATGTTTGTGTTTTCGGTGGCCCTGGGGAGTGCCTTGTCCCCCTACTGAAGGTGTCATTTAATTGAACTGGAATCACCACTTGGAAGCAGCTGTGGAGGAGAGGAATATACAGAAACCTCTCGAAAGACCCTGAAATGTATGCAGAAAGGGAGAAATATGAATGTCTGAGAGGATAATTCCAGAAAGCAGGGGGAACAAGGGCTTGCAGAGCCAATACCCTCTGGGAGAGTCTTGGGAAACCGACAGCGTCCACTGAAGCCTGCAGGAAGGAGGGAGGAGACGGTTATTATCTGAGGAATCCAAAAGACGTATCGTCCTGGCCCTGCGCCAGGTACACATGACACTGGCGAAGACTTCCAGGGCTCTTCTTGAAGGCAGAGATCACATGTGTGCTGAAAATGTGTTCTTTCTCTGGGTTCGAGGTGACAGACAGCCATATCACGTGCCACCCCTTTTTCCATCCTGGCCCCAGCCAGGCAATAAACCAAGTCATCACCCAGCCTGTCTCAACCATGTGGTTTTTCCAGCCAGCTGAACAAAATATTTTCAGAATGTGGAATGTAAACAAGGCTCCTACTGTTAGCAATTCTGTGTCATTTACTTGTGGTTTATTTTATTTTACTTTTAAGTCACATTTAAATTCAAAAGGTTGCCAGCCTGCATGGGGCATGTAAACAAATCAGAAATATAGATTAGGATTGCAACTGATTAGTTCGCCAGGAAAGTATCTGTGCAAATGGAAGGAGGGGTGGATTCTATTATGCTCCTGGGATATTGCTTCTCCACAGGAAATTCAATTGTGGAAAGGGCTTTAAAAGCAATGACTTTAGTCGTTTGTGTGTTCTACACACTGGTTACAGTAAATGCTAATAGAATGTTCAGCAGAATCTCCACCTGGGCTCACGTGATACAGCATTTCAGAGAGGGAAATGTCCTGTGCATACACATTAGCAACAGGGATCACAAAACGTGTGTCGCGCCTGCTTTGGAAGACGCATTTTTACGAAAACACAATTTTCCACATCCATTATTCCCCGTGGTTTAAAAGTATATGTCTCTAGTGCTTGATGCTAAGTGATAAAGGTTACATGAACCCTCTGGTACTTGCTGAGAATTCACATCAAGATTCGCCTTTGTTTATAAATTTCCTTGGAAACATGTTCTATCTTCCCAATCAATAGGGAGCCAAATGAGGCATTACAATTTCATTATTTGCCTGTGGGCCTGCAGAAGTAATGTTTCCCTAGCACAATGCCACAAATTGTACATTTTCTAAAATATTGTTAACATTTCAGTTGCACTATCTGTCCTTTTTTAAATGCTATTTACAAGCTAGTAAGCTAACAGTAAAGTTAATTAATTAGACACTTCTTTGAATTTTTTATGGTATCTTCTGAATGGGGGTCAAGTAGCAATCCAGGGGTCCCGAAAGAGTCCAGCACAGCAGATGTACCCCGGCCAGCTCAGTCCATTCCTTGCTCGTTGGCTACTTCCTCCTTCATTCAAGAGTAATTGGTTTCCAGTTCACCCAATGAGTCTCATCACACTTTCTCAAGTAATACCAGCTGTATCATGATTCAGGAAAGAATCTTCCTTCAAATAAAGTCCCATGGAATAAGGTTATGTGCCCTACAAGATTAGGCACCTGGGGGACTGGACAAACAATCGGCTTCAACCAAGATTATCTCGGTCATTTGGCAAAAGGAAAAGCAACTTCCTCTGGCAAATGAGATTTGAAAAAGTTCTCATCCAAGAAGGAGAAATGGATAGCTCAAGAATAGGGACTTAAGGTGCCCTGGGAGACAGGGAGGGGATAATCTGTGCTTTGAGTGGCTCTGCCGATGGGTTTTGGCTCCACACCTGAACATTCTGACAAAGGACAAAACTTTATTCTTCACAGAAGCCCTGAAACCCAGTAGAACAAGCAGAAGTTTGACTTTCCCGTACATTTCTGGATTCTTTTACAAATAAAACTTTTGGCTCCATCTCTCATTAATTTGTTCTGAAAACAAGTTATTTATGATTGATCATGGAACATTCATTGTCAAGCTTTTTCTTCTAATGATATTAAATTTTATTTCTAAAGAGTTAAGAACAAAGACGTGTATGGATCACTATGCCATATTTTTCTGTTTTCTGTGTCCGGAGTCTCCTATTTTTCTGTTAGATCCCCACCCTTTCTTTCCTACAGGGACAATATGGAAACCTGACTTTAATTAGGCGTTGGCTCACAAGCCACATCTTGAGCATTTCAGTGAGAACTATTTTCATTGTGAATAATTCTTACTGAGAAAAGACTCTTTCTTCGCTCTAACTTGAAACTCCTTGATCTAAATTGAAACCATCTTGCCTGGTTAGTATGAGGAGAAATACTCCTCCTACTCATAGTTCCAACTTAGCCCATGGAGGAAAGACATCTACTTTCACCCCATCAAGGAACGTTAGGGAGAAATACTGAAGAGTTTGTCATCCTTTCCAAGGGTCACTGAGCTCTGTCTTGCCCGAATCCTCTGTTCCTTTGGATGAGAAGGAACCATGCTCTTTGCTGCTTCCTGTCCCATGAATGTCACAATGTACACTAATGTCTACCTGGGATCCTCTCCCCAAGGGCACTCCAGGGCCTGGGAAATCTTCAAAGAAACGATCCAAGAGCCCCACTTCGACCCCAGGTTAGAAACGAGTTCTCTAAGATAGTTTTCCTGTGTGAGGGGTAGGGAAGTGGGGGACATTGATCTGGTCATTTTGAAAAGTGTGCCTATTGATCCCCATGAGATAGTTGTTAATTGAGTGCACCTGTGGGAGGTTGGAAGCAATAGAGGCCCCAACACCTAACATCAATATATTCTGAGAGAGACTTTCGTACTTAGAAATACACCCGGTGCTATGTATGTTTCTATCACACTAAACCTCATGATGATGTATGGTTACAAGGCACCAATACAAATATATATATATTAGAAAATAATTGTTCTATATGCAAAACTAGGCTGTCTGTAATTTTCAGCCCTCAATAAAATCTCGCCTGTGCAACCCTGGTGCTAGGCACTTTGAGAGACCCTGAAGAGAACATGCCTAGTTCTCTCTCAAGAAAGTTTGCAGTTTTATCTCTGTTGGTCAAACAATTTAAGCAACCTTACTATTTCCATTAGGCCCTCAGCAACTTAGCAAGACCCTGGTTCTAAATAAAAAATAAAATAGGGCTGGGAGTATAGCTCAGAGATAAAATACCCCTGGGTTCAACCTCTAGTACCAAAAGAAAGAAAGAAAAGGATGCTCCCCGATTTTGCAGAGTTAAAGCTTTCCGTTTGGGTTAAACTTTAAAAATAGCTTCTTTGTCTAAACAACAGGCACCACTTTGGCGGTTGGTGTAGCATCTGCAAGTGGACTCGTGCTTTCCACCACTGTCACACAGCCATTATAACCAGCTAGGAGCCCCTCTCCCTGGCCCAAGCACATATGCAGAGTGCATCTTACCACTCCAACGAACAACTCACAGACCAAGCTCCTGAGAAACTCACAACCGAGCTCCTGAGAAAGTTTAAATTCAATGTCATTGGCTCGTTCAGATCTTAGGACTGTACAGATCTCTAGATTTTTTTCTTTCAATTTTTTGTAAAAAAATAGCTTGCAGTTCTCTTGATAGCACATTGTGATACTATCTTGTTTCAGCTTCCTGAAGCCTGTTGTTGTGTTGTGTGTGTGTGTGTGTGTGTGTGTGTGTGTGATACTGGGGATGGAACCCAGGGGCGCTCTACTTCTGAGCTACACCCCCAGCCCTATTTTTTTTTTATTTTGAAACAGGGTCTTACTAAGTTGCCGAGAGCTTCACTAAGTAGCTGAGGTTGGCCGCAGACCTGCGATCCTCCCATTTCAGCCTCCTAAGTACTGGGATTACACGGGTGTGCCACCACTCCTGACTAGGCCTTGTTTTTTAATTTGTTTTTTTTATTTCTTCCAGTTGCTCATCATTAGGTAGTGTTCCCTAAGGCTGAACTAATAGAGTGTTTAGGATGGATGTAGGAAAATTACTTTACTGTCTTAAAGGCTATTGACAGTCCCTTCAAAAGCCAGTTGAGGAACTCATAAATAAAATTCATATTATTTTTTAATTTGAAAGGGTACACATAGTGTTTAAATGAAGAAAAGAGAATATAACATTCTATTAATAAAAACAACAAATAATAAAAACGCATACATTAATTATATGTTACGGACTAATTAAAAGACCGATAGAGGAAGATAGAAAGAAAATTAAGAGGGAAGACCAGGTGGAGACTGAGATAGGGAGACGCCCACACACATGCAGGGGGAGGGAAGCTCAGATAAGCCACACGCATGAACTTCCTAGAGTAACAGCCCAAACTTGGCTTTTTAATATGTCACCATTAAGCAATGAAACATTTTCACAGCGGGAGTACAAAGGAAGAAATTCCACTTGGGGACGTCACTCTGTCACTCTCAGGATAGGTAATGGAGGTAAAACTCAAGAGTCAGTTCTCCTGCCCACATTTATTTATTTATTTATTTATTTATTTAGGATTGAACCCACAGGCTTTCTAGCCCCGAGCTACACTTCTAGCCCTTTTAATTTTTGTTTTGAAACAGGGTCTCACTGGGTTGCTGAGAGTCCAGCTAAGTTGCTGAGACTGGCCTCCAACCTGTGGTCCTCCTGTCTCCGCCTCCCAAGTACTGGGATTACAGGCATGCGCCACGGTACCTGGCTTCCTACCTTGATTTAAAGGAAGAAATACTAGGGCACAGAACAGTTGATGCGTGCAGTATTTAGACCTGGGGCTCATTTTAGCCAAGAGTATCAAGAAGACGTGTGACAGAGAAACAAGAAACAAGGGCACTTTAAACTGGTTCCTACATATCATATAACCAGCATTTCCTATAAGTCTAAAGATCTGCAACCCAAAAGTGGCAGGACATCCTGCAACGAAAACACAGCCGTGATTCCGGCTAAGCATGGTGCTCCACCCCCATCCTCTCTCTCATTTTCCTGAGTTATTCTGGTTCCCTGGTGGGGTGCCTCCAGGAGCCTCCTCTTTGTAGAGATCAGTACAGCTCTGGTAGGATGAGACACAGAAGGGACTATAGCCAATTCATACTGACGGTGAGAACCAATGGTTACATTCATAGGAAGTTGGCACACTAGCTATCAAACACAACCATTATTAAAAATTTACACGATGCTGGCCATGGTGGTGCATAACTATTATGCCAGAACTTGGGAGGCTGAGACAGGAGGATCGCAGACTTGAGGCCAGCCTCAGCAACTTAGCAAGACCCTCAGCAACTTAGTGAGACCCTGTTTCAAAATAAAAAATAAAAAAGGCTAAGAATGTAGCTCGGAGGTAGAATGTCCCTGGGTTTAATCCCTAGTACCCCCCAAAAAACATTATATGCATCTACAATTAAATTTACATGCATCTATTTAATTGGTAATAAATATGGAAAACTTAGCATTTCCTAATTATTTCCTATCCTGACTATTGCCTATGGTCTTGCCGTTATTTACATTTCTTGTATCTTTTCAGCGGACATGCTGCACAGTGATAACTTCCTAATTCCACTGAGTGATGTCAGGCTGGCCCCTGTGAGAGTATCCCCATTTCCAGCTTGACATGAGCCACAGCGAGAGTATTAGCACCACAGAAATCAGCCGATGGCACAGTCAGGTAAATTAATACTTTTTAATTGCCTGAGAACTAGTACATGCTTAGCAACTAGTTCCCACTGGATAGAGGGCGACGGCAACCACCACTGCCAGGCTTCCAAGGAAAACAAGGTTCTTACAGACCACAGTGCGACGGAGTGGCCAAGTATATTAAATACTGAATCCTCACCACGAGTTCCCAGTGTCCCAGGCCTGCGTCGGTGGCTCTCCCACTGTGTCTGCGTCATGTTTGTCACCATACCCTTGGTCACAACAAGTAACATGAGCAGCTTGGCACCGACCCTGAAAACACACTGCTCACCTGTGCCAGAAGTACTAACATCGCGATGTTTCCTCACCGCATTTCTCAAATCCCACATCAGTGGAACGGCACAGCTGTGAACTTATAAACGGAAACCAGTGAAGTTGGGCATGGTGGTGCAGGTCTGTAATCCCAGTACTTGGGAGGCTGAGACAGGAGGGTCGCAGGTTCGAAGACAGCCTCAGCAAATAGACTCTCGTCAACCTAGCGAGACCCAGCTTCAAAATAAAAATAAAATAGGGCTGGGGGTGTAGCTCAGAGGTAGAATGCCCCTGGGTTCAATCCCCAGTAACACACACAAACACACACACACACACACACACACACACACAAAGAAAGCAATGATAAAAGTATGTGCGTGCGTGTGTGTGTCCGTGTGTGTAAGGAGGAAAGAATTTACCAAAAAATAGAATGCTAATTTTCAATGGGGACTCTGTAATAATTGGGCACATCTTGTCAGCTGCATATACCTGCCATTCCTTTGGACATCCCCTACTGTATCCTTCAGTTTTTCTCTTTTCATCACGTGGCACTTACCTATCTCTCTGTGAAGCTACAGTTGACCAGGTAGGTGGGGAGGCAGGTAAGTAGACAGACGGTTTTCCTGATACAGTCCAAGTTTATCCCAAGGTAGTCTAAGCTGTCAGGAATTGTTTTCTGCTTTCTTAAAAAAAAAAGTTTAAAAATCTTGGGCCTAGTGGTTGATGCACATAGATATGTCACAAGGGCTGAGCCTATGGGAAAGTAACCACCTGCCTACATGACGTATTTTGAGGAGTATCAGGAAAACCCTTTACTACCTCAATACTTCATCTTCCTGAAGCACAGAATACATGCTTAAGAAGTTAAAGTGAATCTTTTATTTTTAATGTGCTTTTATTGGTGCATTATAGTCTCATCTCATAATGTAAATCATGCTGACAGTCACATACATGCACACGCACTCGGTGCCCCCCCACCTCCCCATTTCCCCCCTTCCCAACACAGAGTACTGAGACTGACGTTGGTGTATTCAAAGTGAATCTTTTATTAAAGAGATTTTACTGCTAATGTTCATCTTGACTGAATTCAGGGCCCCCAAATGATACATGAGCTGGGTACTTGGGATGAAAAATTTCTGGAGGAATATCAAAAGCAAAGAAAGGGGGGAAAACATTAAAAAGGGAGTGAGAAGATTTTTAAAGACAACCTTTGATTATTTTAAAATTTAGCTGAAGTTAATTTCCAAGTGAACTGATAGTCTGTTTACTGATATGGAGTTTCCTGGGGTGTTACCTTAAATCCTGCAGTACCCCAAGGTTCCTTGTGGGTGATGCCCGAGTAACAGCCACCACAAAGCTCGCGTTAGTTCTTAAGAGGCTGCGGCTGTGCTGGATGTTTTGGGGGTGCTGTGCCTGGATGTTTTGGGGTGCTGTGCTAGATGTTTTGGGGTGCTGTGCTAGATGTTTTGGGGTGCTACTCCTGTCCAGTTGGGTCTTAGGGCATTGTAAGTAGACCTTGTGTTCACCCCTTCAGGGTGAAAGTGCTGAATTAGCGGCTGCAGCTCTCACCTCTAAGACTTACTCAGTGCAACCATCAAAGCACCCTGTTCAAACTAAAAAGAACAAGCTGGGGACAATATTACATTTTCTCCTTTTAAAAATCTAGATCCTTGAATTCTCCTCTGATTTCTCAAAATGGGAAGTTAATGACCCTACCCTAACTTCAGTCAATTTTCCAAGTGCATTAGTCAGCTTTTCATCACTGTCACCAAAATCCCTGACAAGAGCAACTTACAGGAGGGAGATTCATTTTGGCTCATGGTTTCAGAGGCTCAGTCCACAGTCGGCCGGCTCCAAGGCAGAAGAGTCCTGGCAGAGGGCGCAGCAGAGAAAACCACTCCACTCTCGGCAGCTGGAAGAAGAGATGGTGCGAGGAAGGGGCCAGGTACAGGTCGAGTCCTCAAGGACATGCCCCAGTGACCCACTCTGAACCTTCCTGCGCTCGGGACCATGCTGTCAACCTTTGCGATTCTGGGGGACACTCCAAATCCAAACCATATACGGCAAGTATTTATCATTTAAAAGAAGTACTTCCTTTCCTACACTATTCACTTTCTACCTTACAATGGGAGAGAATGTAATTCAGGCTTCTGATACAATTGACCTTTACTTTTAAAGATTGGGGCTAAAAAGTTTTTCTCTTAATAATGACATCTATATCTTTTCTAATAAGTGAGAGGAAACAATTTTGGGTCTCTCTCTTTCTCTCTGTCTCTCTCTCTCTGTCACATTCATTCTAAACTCAAACTCATTTTATCTTTGAACTACCCATAAAGAGAAAGGCTGCTTTACTTAAAAAAAAAACAGAAAAAAAAGAAAGAAGAAAAAAATAAACAAGATTTCAAGTACAATATCTGGCTCACCTAAGAATTTTTAGCAACTTCATAAGACTACACTTGCTCACAATTAATATAAAAATATAAATTCATTGCTTATGAGAATGTAAAATGATACGGCCACTTTGGAAAACAGTTTGGCAGTTTCCTAGAGAGTAAACATATACGTACCATATGACCCAGCAACTCCACCCCTAGGTATCTACCCAAAAGCAGTGAAATTCACACATAAACATTCATTCATGATAACCAAAAAAAAAAAAACAAAACTGGGTACAGTCCAAAAGTCCATCAGCTGGTGAAAGGGTAAATGAATGGAGATACGGGTATACAATGGGAAACTACTATTCAACAATAAAATGGAGAGGACTATTCATGCATCCAACAACATAAATGAACCTCAAAAGCCAAGTAAAAGAGACAGATACAAAGTATCACCTATGGTATAATACCATTTATATGAAATGAAAGGAGAAAACTATAGATAAAAAGTGCAGATTAGTGGCTGCTGGGACTAGAGATGGGATGGGGACAATCTGCAAATGGTCATGAGGGACAGCGTTGAATTATAGCAGTGGTCTAAAATTGAATGGTGGTGATGGTTGCTATCTTAGTGCATTTTCTGTTACTAAAACAAAATACCTGAGACTGAGTAAGTTATAAGGGAATAAAGCTATTTAAATCAGTCTGGCGAGGGCCTCCTGCTCTTGCAATAATTAATCCAGTCCAACAAAAATTGCATTAATCGCCGGGGGTGGTGGCACACGCTTGTAATCCCAGTACTTTGGGAGGCGGAGACTGGAGGATCCGGGTTCGTGGCCAGCCTCAGCTCTCTCTCTCTCCCCGTCTCTCTCTCTCCCTGTCTCTCTCTCTCTCTCTCTCTCTCTCTCTCTCTCCTTAGTGAGGCCCTCCGCAACTTCGTGAGACCCGGTTTCAAAATAAAAAGTATAGAAGAATAGGGTCGGGGGTGTAGCACGGAGGTAGAACGCCCCTGGGTTCAATCCCCGGTACCACACACAAAAAAAAATTTGCATTAATCTCTTTAATGATCTAATCACCTCTTAAAGGTCCTACCCCCTTCCAACATTGCCACATGGCAATCCAATTTCAACATTAGTTTTGGGGGGGGACAAGCCATATTCAAATCATAGCACTTACACTATTGTATAAATGTACTAAAACACGTGTAGATTCATACGTAAAGTGGATGAACTTGCTATGTAAATTATGCCTCAATAAAGCTGTTTTTTAAAAGAACATTGATAGCATCCTACCTGTTGTGTAACTAGAAGGAAATTTAAGAAAGCATAAAATATCTTTTTACCTTTACAAAAAGAATCACAGGAAAGGTGATAAAGCATAAAGGCATGGAGTTGGTTACCTGTCCGAGGAATGTGGCAGCGAGGGGTGGGGAGGAAGTGGCGTTTCTATGATATACCTTTCTGTATAGTGTTTCTTTAGAAATATGACCTTCTACATATACAAAATTTGAATCAATAAGAATGAGATGAGGGAAATAAAATGGAGAACTGAAACAATCAACCCAATTAGATTACAAAGGAACAGTATAATCACACAGATAGAAAATAGAAAAGGAAAGAAATAATCCTAGCAGTGAATACAGTATTTGACTATGTACCCTCAGTTCATGGTGGGGTAACTGGGCAGGGGGAAAATTACAAACAATTCCTGAATTTTTTCCAAAGATTTTTTGTGTAGAGGCAAGGATGAAGCAACTCTTAAACTAGTTTAAATGCATTATTCAATTGAGAAAATAAGTACATGTATTGTTTTGGAGACCCAGAGTTTTAACTGAAAAAAAAAAAACATGGAAAAGAAGGCAAGAAAAAAAAAGATTGTGGGGATAAGTAGAAAAATAAATTGTTGCTATGATCTAATGATTTCTAAAATATGCATATGTTCATATATATATGTATTTGTCTATGTATATACATGCATGTGTATGTGTATTTGTATGTATGTATATATGTGTAAAGACTCTAGCTCCCTCAACTAAAGGGTGTTAAAAAAATTGCCAGAAGCCATGAGCATACCTTGCACCCGGATCTTGGTCCCTAATAACTTTCCTTAAAAGGGACCAAGGCACTTCAAAGAAATAATTGAATTCAGTCTAGCATGGTGGTGCATACCTGTAATTCCAGTACTTGGGAAGCCGAAACAGGAGGATCACAGGTTCAAAACCAGTCTCAGCAACTTAGTGAGACCCTGACCAACGTAGCAAGACCATGTATCAAAGTAAAAAAAAGGGGGGTGGGGTTGTAGCTCAGAGATAGAATACCCCTGGGTTCGATCCCCAGTACCAAAAAAGAAAAGAAGAAGAAGAAAGACTAAGACCTATGCATAGGACTATAAAATGTATCCTCACCCCCACACCTTAATACTACTTTACCAGAGGCCTATTTATAAAAGTCCTTTTACCCAGTATATAATGTCTGTCAATCAAGAAAAAAAATACAAGGCATACTAGAAGACAGCATCATTTGATGAGATGTCTATCAGAACATGACTTAGATATGGCAGGAATATTGGAATTATCAGATAGAGAATTTAAAACAAGTATGATTTGCCAAGAGTTCTAATGGATAAAGTTGACAGCATGCAAGAACAGGTAGGTAATGTAAGTAAAGAGTTGAAAATTCCAATATAGAAACAAAAAGAAATGTTAGAGACCAAAAACACGCTAAGATAAATCAACAATGCCTTTGGTGGGCTTATCCATAGACGGGACATGGCTAAGGAAGGCTATCTCAGTAGAAATCTCCAAAACTGAAAAACAAAGAAGAAAAAAGACTCAACAACAACAACAAAATAGAGCACAATATCCAAGAACTGTGGGGCAGCTATGAAAGGTGTATATACACTTAATGAGAATACAAGTAGGAGACAAAAGGAACAGAAGAAACATTGGAAACAATTTTTAAGAATTTCCCCCCAAATTAATGTCAGACACCAAACCACAGATCCAGAAATCTCATCAAACATTAATTAGGACAAGTGTAATACACACACACACACACACACACACACACACACACGCACATGTAGGTATATCTTATTCGAACTACAGAAAATCAGAGATAAAGAAAAAACCCTGAAAGATGCCAGAGGAAAAAACACCTTCCCAGAGAGGAGAAAAAATAAGAATTATATCTGACTTTACCTCAAAGACCATCAAGCAGGAGAGTGGAGTGATATATTCGAAGTGTTGAGAGGAAAAAAAATTCTGTTCCTGTGAAATTATCTTTCAAAAGTGAAGACCAATTAAAGACTTTCTCACACAAGCAAAAATTGAAGAAATTTGTTGCCTAAACACCTACCTTGCAAGAAATGTTATTGCAAGAAATAACAAGAAATGTTATCAGTTGTTCAGGGAGAAGGAAAATTATATAGGTGAAAAATTCAGATCTACATAAAGAAAGGAAAAGCATCAGAGAATGAGTGAGGAAATGATAAAAATGTTTACTTTTCTTATTCTTAATTGACCTAACAGATTAAAGTGTGCTTAATTTAATGATAGCAATGATGTATTCAAAAGTGTGTGTGTGTGTGTGTATGTGTGTGTGTGTGTGTGTGTGTGTGTGTGTGTGTAGAATCACAGCAAGGATTCACAGGATGGCAGAGAGTAATTAGGATTATGTTGTTGCTATAATATATTTGCACTACCTGTGAAGCAGTTTAATGTTATGTGAATATGGATTTGAATTAGTCATAATTGCATATTGCAAACACTAGGACAATCACTAAAAACAATAGTGTAATTGTTATGCTACAAAAGGAGAGAAAATGGAATCATATATAATGCTGAAAGAATAGAAGATAATAGTAAGAAAGATCAAGTATAACAGAAAACAGTAACAGATATGGTAGATATTAATCCAATATGCCAGTAATCCCTTTGAACGTCAGTGGTGTGAATGCACAAATTAATAGGGATTGTTAGTGTAGATTAAAAAATAAGCCCCAACTATATATCTATATATCTTGTCTATAAGAAACCCATTGTAAATGCAAAGACACACATCGGTCAAAATAAAAGTGAGTAAATGGAGAAAGATATACCATGCTAACACCAAATGAAAGAAAGTAGGAATAGCCACATTAATTTCAGACAGAGCAGATTTCAGAGTGAGTAAAGTTACCAGGGATAAAGAGAGGCATTACTAATGATAAATGGATCGATTCCCCAAGAAGAGATAACAATCCTTAACATTTATGCGCCTAATAGAGTATCAAAATACATGAGGCAAACTTGATTGAACTAGAAAGAAAAATAGGTAAATCCACTATTCAAGTTGGACACTTCAACATTCTTCTATAAAAAATGGACAGATCCAGCAGGCAGAAAATCAGTAAGGACATAGTTGAATCAACACCATCAGTCAACTGCCTATAATGACATCTATAAAGTACTATATCTAAAAATAAAATCAATAAAATTAAAAGCTGAGTTTTTTAAGAACTTTTTTATTCAACTATGTTCTTTTTAATTGACAAATAAACTTATATATTGTATATATTGATATGTGCAAGATGTTCTGAAATATATATACCTTATGGAATGGCTAAATGAAGCTAATTAACATATGCATTACCTTACATACTTTTTATAGTGAAAACACTTAAAATATATTCTCTCAGCAATTTTAAAATATTCAATACATTCTTATTAACTATAGTCACCCATGTTTTATAAAAGATCTCTTGAACTTACTCCTTTTATCTGAACCATTTTCAACTCGAGCACTCTTTCATTTACCATTTGACTCCTGGTACTCTACTTTAAGAAAAAGACCTCCCTATTTTCCATAGTTATATATGTATTTATCATAGGTATGGACTAATGAAAAACAGTTTTTTAATGATTTATAATTTATTACTAGCAAGGCATGGTAGTGTATGCATATAATCCCAGTACTTGGGAGGCTGAGACAGGAGGATTGCAGGTTTAAAGCAATTTAAACCTCAGCAACTTAGCAAGACCCTCAGCAACTTAGTGAGACCCTGTTTCAAAATAAAAAAATAAAATAGAGCTGGGGATGTAGTCCAGAGGTAGAACACCCTGGGTTCAATCCCTAGTATCTCAAAAAATTGAAATTAAAATAAAAAACTTAAAATATAATTTACTACTCTACTTAATTACTTTGTTCTATGGAGCAATCAGATCATTCATGTACATGTGTTGGAGTTTAGATTGGTATAAGCATACTGGAAAACAGTTTGTCAGAATCTGCTAAAGCTGAATATATAGCTACTTTGTCTGCTTGCACAAAAGCATCTACAGCAGATGTGTTCTCCAATGCTCTTAGCACTCTAAGTCATAATAACCCTGTGCAGGAAACTATACAAATGCCCATCAACAGGAAAATAGATAAATACTGTGTTATCCAAATCCACTGTAGCACTATTCAACAGTAATACACAAACCTCAACTCACAAAACAAAAATGAGAAAACTTACAAGCCAGACCACACACAAGGATATCCACAGTATATGGTTTCATTTATATAAAAACACAAAGCTGTCAAAATGAATCCGTGGTGCTATTTAACAGTTGTGGCAGGGGGAACTACATTTTTTTTTCCAAACATGTCAAAGTCGTTTTTAAAAGAGAAGAAAGGAGCCAGGCGTGGTAGCACACACTTGTAATCCTAGTACTTGGGAGGCTGAGACAGGAGGATCGCAGGTTCGCGGCCAGCCTCAGCTACTTAGTGAGACCCTTTTTCGAAATAAAGAATAAAAAATAGGGCTGGGGGTGTAGCTTGGAGGTAGAATGCCCCTGGGTTCAATCCCCAGTACCACACACAAAAAAAAAAAAAAAAAAAGAGAGAGAAGAAAGGAAAAGTTCAAGATTGAAGGAGGCTAAAAAGACATGAAACCTAAATCCAATTCCTGACCAGAGTCCATACCTTACGCAAAAGAGAGGAAACTGCTAAAGGATATCATTAGGTCAATCGATAAAACTGGAATACAAATGGTAGATTAGATAAAAATATTGTGCCAATATTGAATTTACTATTGGGTAACCTAGAAGAAACAGATAAATTTATAGACATTTACAACTTACCAAGACTAAATCAGGTAGAAGTAGGAAATCTGAACAGATCAGTAGTGAATAAGGAAATCAGCAATAAATTGATGCAATAAATCGAATCAGCAATTAAAAGTCTCCCATCAAAGAAAAGTCTAGGACTTGATGTTTTCACAGCTGAATTCAACAAACATTTAAAGAACTAATCCCAACCCGTCTAAAGCTCTTCCAAAAAAAAAAAAAAATTAAGGAGGAAGGAAAACTTCCAAGCTCATTGTATAAGGCTAACATTACCCTGATACCAAGGCCAGACAAGAGCATTACAAGAAATTATAATTACAGACAAACATCCCTGATGAACATAGGTGAAAAATCCTCAACAAAATATTAAGCAAATTCAACAGCATATTAAAATGATCATTCACCATGATCAAGTGGTATTTTTCTCTGAGATTTAAGGATAGTTAAACATACACAAATAAATAAATGTGATATTATACCACATTCACAGAACAAAAGTTGAAAATCATATGATCATCTCAATAAATGCAGAAAAGACATTTGACAAAATTCAACATCCTTGCATTATTTAAAAAATTCTCAACAAATTATATATAGAAGCAATGTACCTTACTTAACACATTAAAGGTCATGTGCTTATGTGGCAAGCCCATAGCTAATATTACACTCAGTAGTGAAAAAAGCTTCTCCTGTAAGGTCAGGAGCAAAATAAGGATGCCCACTCTTGCCACGTCTACAATTCAACATTGTGCTGGAAGTCTTAGCCTAAGCAATTAGGCAAGTGAAAGAAATAAAAGGCATCAAAATTAGAAAGAAAGAAGTTAAATTGTCTCTGTTTGCAAGAGATCTTATGTATAGAAAACCCTAAAGCTTCCACCAAAAAATGTTAGAATAAATGAACTCAATAAAGTCACATGATACAAAATCAAAATACACTAACAATGAACAACCCAAAAAAGAAATCAAGAAAACAACTCCACTCACAGTAGCTACCCACCCCACCGAAAATACTTAGGAATAAAGTTAACCAAAGAGGTGAAAGTTCTGTACTCTAAAAACTGTAGAACACTGATGAAAGAAGTTGAAAACACAAAGAAACGAAAAATATTCTGTGTTCATGGACTGAAAGAAGGAATCCTGTTAAAGTTTTCATACTACCCAAAGTAATCTAGTTTCAATGCAATCCCTATCAAAATCCCAATAACATGTTTCACATAAGTAGAAAAATAAATTAATCCTGATATTTGTATGGAACCACAAAAGACACATAGCAATCATGAGGCAAAATAACAAAGAGGTGTCACACTACCTGATTTCAAAACTACTGCAAAGCTATAGTAACCTAGAGCCTGGTACCAAAATAAAAACAGACACATAGACCAACAGAAAAGATGTTGGTAAAAATGTTCATTGCAGCACTATCAATAGCCAAGGCATGGAATCAACCTACATATCTATTGACAGATGGGTGAAAATGTGGTTCAAATACAGGTGAATATTATTCAGCTTTAAAAAAAGAAGGAATTCCTGCCAGAAGTGGTGGCGCAAGCCTGTAATCCCAGTACTTGAGAGGCTGAGACAGAAAGATCGCAGGTTCAAAGCCAGTCTCAGCAATCTAGCAAGAACCTAGTTCCAAATAAAAATAATAAAATAGGGCTGGGGGTATAGCTAGGAGGTAGAACACTCCTGGTACCACAGTAAAATAAAATAAAAAATAAAAAGAAGGAATCCCTGCCATTAGTGATAACATGGATGAGCCTGGAGAACATTATATTAAGTAAAATAAGCCAGACACAGAAAGAAGAAAGAAAAATACTGCCTGATCTCACTTATATGTGGAGTGTAAAGCTGTCTAACTCCTAGAAAGAGAGAATAAAATTGTGGTTACCAGGAGCTGGAGGGGGTTAGGTGAAGTGGGGAGATATTGGTCAAAGGACACAACATTTCAAATAGACAGGAGGAATAAGTTCAAGAGATCTCTTGTGTGTTGTGGTGACTACAGTTAATAACAATACATTTTATACTTGAAAATTCCAAGAGAATGAATTCTAAGTGTTCTCAACACCAAAAAAAGGTGATATATATGTAAGGCATTACATATGTTCAATAGCTTGACTTAGCCATTCCACGCTGCATGTGTATACCAAAACATTATATTGTATAATATAAATACATACATTTTTAGCTTGTCGATTAAAAAGCTAAAAATTAAAATTAAATGTACTGTATTTTTTAAGGATACTATGGTTATAAAGGAGAACATTCCTAATTTTAGGAAATATATATAAGTATTTTGCCCTCATACAGTTCATAAAAAATATGAATATGTGCTTATATATACATATGTATATTATGCCTATGACATACATATTATATATATATATAAAGAGGGAGAAAGAATGATGAAGGAATGGGGTAAAATGTTCAGGTAAAATCTAGGTAAACAATATAAAAGTATTATTGATGATACTCTTAATCTGAAAACTTTTCTAAGTTTGAAATAATTTCCAAATAAAAAGTTTTGAAATTAAAGGAATAGCCAGGTGTGGTGGCACATGCCTGCAATCCAGTACTTGGGAGGCAGAGAAAGAGGATTGCAGGTTCAAGGCCAGCCTCAGCAATTTAGTGAGGTCCTTAGCAACTTAATGAGACCCTGTTTCAAAAAAAAAAATACAATAGGAGGCTGGGGGTGTAGCTCAGAGTTAAAATGCCCTGGGTTCAATCCCCAGCATAAATAAATAAATAAATAAATACACAAACAAATAAATAAAATCTTGAAAGTTTATCCCCAACTCTTCTTTCTAGGAATAAGATGATGTTAATAGTTTTATATGTGTATTTCTAGATCTATTTCTATGCATTTTTTATTGTGGTAAAAATATACATAGCACAGAGTTTTCTATTTTCACCATTTTTAAGTACACATTTCAGTCCATTAAGTAAAAAAACTGTGGAACTCTACTTGAATCTGTATGTTGTCCTTGCACAGGGGCCATGCCAGTCTTCTCCGTATCAGTCCAATTTTATTGTATGTGTGCCAAAGCAAGCACTCTATGGATTTTTAAACATACATTCTCCAACACTATAAATGTAATCATGCTTTACAAAAGAAGAAAAAGAAAGGTGAATGAGAGACATTCCCAGTAAAAGAAAAACAAAATATTCATCACCCTAAGAACTACAGAAATGTTCAAGGAAGTTCTTCAAACAGAAAGAAAATGATAACAGATGGGAATTTTAATCCAAACAAAGGAGTAAAAATGCCAGAAATGGTAAATATGTGAATAAATATAAAAACATTCTTTCTCCCACTTACTCTTTAAAGATACTTGACAATTTAAAAGAAACATAATAAAGTGTCTGGGTTAATAATACGTATAAAAGGAAGAAGATGAAGTATACTGTTGTAAGGTTCTCACATGTCCTGTGAAATGATACAATATTGTTTGAAATGAGACTGTAATTAGTTAAATATAATAAACCCTAGAGCAACCACTAAAAAAGAATCATAAGAAAAGAGGTACAGTGGATAAAAAAGCAAGATCCAACTATATGGTGTCTACAAGAAACTGACTATAAACATGGACAAGTTAAAAATGAACAAGTAATAATAGATTTTCCAAAAAAGATTATGGAAACCAGAAAAAGAATAGATAAATATATATCATGCAAGCACTAGGCCAAAGAGAGGGAATTGGCTATATTAGATAAAGTAGATTTCAGATCAGGGGATCATTATAGTAAAGGGATCAGTTCGTCACAAGACATTAACAGTGCAAATAGAACGTCAAAATACACGAAGCAAAAACTGGCAAATGTAGACAAAGAAATAGACAAAATAAAACAACATGGGAAGAAAATCAGTAAGGATACATGAGACTTGAACAACATTATTGGCCAGTTTAAATTATTTGACATTTATAAAACACAAGCAGAATAAACATTTTTAAGTATACATAGAACATTTATCACAATAGAACTATAATGAGGCCATAAAATGTCTCACTTTTTTGTGTGTGTATGCAGTACTGGACATTGAACCCAAAGATGTTCTGCCTCCAAACCACACCCCGAGTCCTATTTTATTTTTTATTTTTGAAACAGGGTCTCACTAAGTTTCTAAGGCTGTCCTCAAATCTGCGATCCTCCTGTCCCAGTCTCCCAAGTACTGGGATTACAGGCATGCACACCACACGTAGCTCAATAAATTTTAAAGGATTAATATCCAAAGTATATTCTCTGATGACAATGAAATTAACCAGAAATCAATAATAGAACGATATCTGGAAATACTCCAAAACTTGGAAATTAGCATATTTCTAAATAACACAAGTCAAAAAAGAAATCGCAAGCAAAATTAGAAAATATTTTGAAAAGAATGACAATGAAAGCAGTATCTCTCAGAAGTAGGGGAATCATCCACAGCAGGGCGAAAAGGGAAATTTATAACTTTAAATGCTTATGTTGGAAAATAGAAAAGTTTAAAATCAAGTATCTAAGCTTCTGCCATAAGAGTCTAGAAAAAAGAAGAGCAACGGAACCAAAGTCAATAGAAGGAAGGAACTAATCAGAAATCAATAAGACAATAAACAGACAACAAGTGGAGGAAATCGATGCATGCAAAGGCTGGCTCTTTGAAAATGTAACTGGTAAATCCTTAGCCAGACTGAACAAGAGAACAGAGGGCACAAACAGCAGTGTCGGGAAGGAACAACTTTCCGTGCACTAAAAGGAGAATAAGGGAATGTTATGAATGGCTTCAAGCAAATAAACATCACATTAGATAAATTGATAAATTCCTTGAAAGATCAGGACAAATAAAGCTAGATCACTCAGAAAGAAATAAATTTAAATATCTCTATTTATGTTAAAGAAATTGTGTTTTACAAACTGTAAACCTTCCTACAAAGAAAATCTGTAGGTTCGGATGCTTTTGCTAATGAATTCTATCAAATATTTAAGGAAGGAATAAAACCAATCTTAAAAAACAGTAGAGAGAAAACTTAGCCATTTATTTATGAGGCTGGTTTTACTCTGATACCAACACTAGAAAGCAAATGTAACAGGCTAGAAAGCTACAGACCAATATCCTTAAGAACACAGACACAAGAATCCTTAACAAAACTTCAGAAAATCGAATCCAGGTGCATATGAAAATGTGCATCATGACCAAGTGGGGTTTATCTTAGAAATGTAAGATTAATTCCACATGTAAAAATCAATAGATAGATTTCTCATATTAAAAGACTGAAAAGGTAAAATAGATAATCAGCTGGAAAGGGACAGAAAAATGACAAATTTCAACAACCATTGATGATTTTTAAATAAATTCTTATCAAACTAGAAACAAAATAATTTTCTCCATCTGATAAAGGAAACCACCCAAAACACCATAATTAAAACAAGTATTTTGCCCTAGGAATGTGAAGAAGACAAAGATGCCTTCTCTTTCCACTTTCAACAGGAGTTCCCAGGTAGTGTTATAAGGCAAGAAACCAAAGAAAAAGTTATGTAGTTTGGAAAGGAATATATGAAACTCTTCTTACCCACTGGCAGTGAGGCTGTTTGCAGAGTTAATCCTAAGGGTTTTACCAAAAAGCAACAACAACCAAGAAGTAAATTGAACAAGGTCGCAGGATATAAAATCAACATGTAAAAATCATTTGTATTTCTAGGTGTTAGTATAGAACTATGCTAGTACTGGAAATTTCTATTTTCTATATGCTAGTACTGGAAACTAAAATTTTAAATATAAAGATTGGCATCAAAAACATAAATTATTTGGGAATAGATTTAACAAAATAACCATGACATGTAGATAGAAAACTCGAAGACTTTGCCGAGATAAAAGATCTAAATAAATAGTGAGACACACCTTATTCATAATTCAGTGGATTCAATATTGTTGTCAATTGTCCCTAAAGTGATCTATTGATTCAATACAATCCCAATCAAAATTCAAGATGGATTTTTGTAGAAATTTATGTAGAAATGCAGAATCTTAAAATAGCCAAAATAATTTTAGAAAAGAAGAGCAATCACTGCTTGATTTCAAGATTCACTATAAAGCTAAAATAATGAAGACAGCGTAGTGTTAGCATAAGGATAGACATATAGATGCATAAAACTGAATCAAGAGTCCAGAAATAGGCCCGTGCATAATGGTCAATTTATCAAAATAAAGGTGCCAACAAATCAATAAGGAGAAATGGTCTTTTTAAAAATAATTGAAATCACTTTGGAAAAGATCATTTCTTCAACAAATGGGTCTGGAAAATTGAATTTTCACATGCAAAACAAAAACAAAACACCTCTATCCTTATTTTATACTACCAAAGAAAATTAACTCAAAATGTATGCTAGACCTAAATGGAAAATTTGAAACCATAATACTTCTACAACAGACTGGAGGAAAAATCATTGTGGCTTGGGGCTAGGCAAAGATTTCTTAAAACACAAAGTGCACAATCCACAAATTTTAAAAATTGGAGATATCAACATTTAAAACTTCTGCTCTTCAAACTAAAGTTAAGAAGGGAAAAGGCAAGGTACAGATTGGGAGAAAATATTTGCAAAATATATAAATCTGATAAAGGACATGTCAAGAACTTGTAAAGAATTCTCAAAACTCAATAATAGGACAAACCACTTGATTTTTAAATGGACAAAAATTTTGAAAAGAAACTTCATGAAAAAGATTATACTAATGGCAAAAAGAAACTTCATGAAAAAAGATTATACTAATGGCAAAAAAAGATTATACTAATGGAAAAAACTCAATATAATTAATCATTAGGGAATGCAAATAAAAACACAACGGGCTACCATTATACATCCTCTACAATGGCTAACTTCTTTCTTTCTTTTCTTTTTTTTTTTTTGGTACTGGGGGATTGAACCCAGGGGTGCTCTACCTCTGAGCTACATCTCAGTCCTATATTATTTTTATTCTGAAACAGGGTCCCTCGAAGTTACCATGTGCTGGCCTCAAACATGCAAACCTCCTGTCTTACCTCCCAGGTACTGGAATAACAGGTGTGCACCACTGTACCCAGCTCAGCTACAATTTTTTTCAACTAGAAATATTAAATGTTGACAAGGATGTGAAGCAGCTGGGACTCTCTTCCAGTGCTGATAGGAAGGCACTGTGGCAAACAGTTTGGTAGTTTCATGGTACAGTTAAATAAGCACTTACCATAGGAACCCACAATTCCATTTCTAGACATTAATGGAAGAGAAATGAAACGGTATGCCCACTTGAAGATGTCAATGCTCCTAACAGCTTGCTTTATAATGTCCAAAACTTGATTACAACAAACATCATCGACAGGTGAAAGGAAAAAATGAATTGTGGCCCAAACCTCGGCAACACAGAAAAACAAACGCACATTCGAGAGCAGGCCATGCTGAAACCATGTCTTGCTCGTTGCTGCTCTTTCTCCCTGGCGCCACCACACTTCAACCACTCTCAGCTCCTGCTCAAAAGGGCTCGCCCCTTTTCCATCACATCCCTGGTGCCTAGCAGGCGGACACAGAGTGGTACCCAGCTAATAGTTACTGATTGAAAGAATGGTATTGCTTTCCAATGTTCATAAAGTTCACACGAATTCTTTCCACAGGGTTCTTGCTCATGCACTCTGTTTGCGTGAAGAGAGTCTCTTGGGAGACTTATGGCAGAGTTTATAAGGATGGTAAAAAAAAGCACCTTGGTTCCTACCCCTTATTCTTATTCCACAAGAGTTTGGAGCTGAGGTGTCTCCTGTCCCTCTTTTAGGTACAGCCCGGCACCTGCATCTGTGTTCAAATCTTAAGCTCGTTGGACCCAGATTTAGGAGCCAACTTGGGCTTTTGCAATATGCTCTGGCTCTTTCGTGTGTGGTTGGGGCACAAGGATATTCATAAGCCTGTGAAGAGACTCTTTTCAGTACTGGGTAGCAGAAGGGCCCTTCGCCCAGTCTACTCCAGCATGGGCCAGGCTGCTGTCCCCACCAAGAACAGCCCAGATGCTTCTGGAAGAATTCCTTAGATTTCCTCCAGATGGTTCCCCCAGCTCAAGTTGGCGCATTTCAACCTCCAGCAGTGAGTACCCAGAAGCCCATGTCACCCCAGAAGACACTGACTAGGTTTTCATCTCTTGGAGCCCCCCCCCCAGTGTGTTTTTCACTCAGTTAAAAATATGTTCCCAGGTTTGACATCACACAGCAGCTAAGAAGGAAGACCAGGGTGGAGCAATGTCCTCAGTGCAGAGGCTGCTGCAGTGCAGCTGGCCTGGAGCCAGGGAGATTGCTTTATGTTTCTTGATGTTTTGTGGGTTGTTGTTGTTTTCTAGTAAGGTCAGGAACTCATAATATAAACATGACTTTGCTTTTCTTAATTAATCCATGTTCCAAAATAAGCATTCATTTCTTGTTTGATTATATTAACTGGTACACACACACTTGTGTGTGTGCTTATGCATGCACATGTGTGTACATAAACTGGGGAGCTGGGGGAGGTAACGTGTATGTGGCACATTTTCAGAGAGTTCCAGTATATGAAGGCCTCCTTCTAGCTATGGTAAAATTATAATACTAGGAGGTTCTAGAATGTTCTATAGACTACTGGAATATTTCACATTTATAGTACATACTCCATGCCAGACACTGTTAAATGCTTTTCAGGATTCCTCGCCTTGAATCCTTATGACAACCATGTGAGGCAGGCTAGTCTTAGTTCTACTACACAGCTGAGGGAGCTGAGGTCCATCCAGGTGAACAATCTGCCCAAAGTCACTCCTCTGGGAGTGATGGGCTGGCTTTCGACCTCAGCTATCTAACTCCAGAAACATGTCTTTATCTCCATGGATTGAGACTGATAGTTTAGTCCTTGGAGTAAGACTGTTCCATAAGAAGGGATAAAATAGCCACCTCTAATTTCATATTATTTCCCTAAGGTAAAAGAGCCAGTGTCTGGACTCTGACTTAAGTTTCTGGTTAATTTTTTTTTCAGAAACAACTGTTTGCTCGTTCTTGAACATTCTCTACCCTAGACACACAGGAACTTGACCAAGATGCCTGGAGGGTTGAGAGGACAGTAGTGATTTTTTAGGAACCTGCAAAAAACTGTAGCTCTGCTGGGAAGAGAGCTCTCCACCATTTCTGAAAAAGCACTGGTTAGGCCCATTCTATCGTTAGTTCCTCTGATTCATTTAAGCAGTTCTTTTTGGGGGGTAAAGACACCAATAGATCCTAACTTCATAGAGCATACAGTCTGGCAGAAAAGACAGAGACAATTAAGTGAGCAATTACAATAATGTGCCATGAGAGCAGTGCTTGGGGAGTACTGGGAGCCACGGGGCACTGCACACTAGAAGGATACTATCTGCCAGAGAGGGGTAGCATGGGGTAGGGAGCCATGGGAGAGGCACGGAGGAGAGCACTGGGACAGTCGCAACCTCGAGAAGAGGTAGAGCAAGACCTCAGGGTGCTGAGGATGCCACCAACTCAGGCTGTCCCAGGACTTTTTTTTAACATGCTATTTTTTAACATATTTTTATTGGTACATTATAACCATACATCATATTGAGGTTTAGTGTGATAGAAACATACACTTCTCAAAGGGAGAAATACAAATGGCCAATAAATATATGACAAAATGCTTAACATCACTAGCAATCAGGGGAATGCATATCAAAACTACACTGAGATTCCATGGAACTCCAGTCAGAATGGCAATCATCAAAAATACAAACAGTAACAAATGCTGGCAAGGAGGTGGGGAAATAAGAACCCTTGTACACTGTTGGTGGAAATGCAAATTAGTTTAGCTACTATGAAAATCAGTTTGGAGGTTCCTCTGAAGACTGGGAATGGAACCTCCATATGACCCAGCTGTGCCACTCCTGGGTGTCTTTCCAGAGGAACTGAAGTCAGAAGGTTTTGGTGATACATGCATATCCATGTTCATAGCAGCACAATTCGCAAGAGCCAAACTATGGAACCAGCCTAGGTGTATTTCAACAGAATGGATTATGAAACTGTGATATGTACACACAATGGAATTTTAGTCAGTCATAAAAAAGAATAAAATTATGTCATTTGCAGGAAAATGGGTGGAACTAGAGAATATTATGCTAAGTGAGATTAGCCAGTCTCAGAAAGTCAAGGGTCACATGTTTTCTCACATATGTGGAAGCTAGGGAGAAATTGGGAAACAAAAATATTTCAAATAACCAGGACATTTTAATGACCATCAAAGCAACCATGTGACCTCTCTGGGACACTGCTGGGGGTGGGGGACAACAACAACAAAAACATTGGGAGCCTTCAGGGTTCTGGTGTTTCTGCTGGTGGGCACACAGGGCCAAGACATTTTTTATTCTCATTGCAAATGTAAGCCACATCTCTGGGTGGTTTTGATTTTTGGGTTTTTTTTTTTTTTTGGTACTGGGGATGGAACCCAGGAGCATTCTACCTCCAAGCTACATCCCCAGACCTTTTTATTCTTTTTTTTGAAACAGGGTGTCGCTAAGTTGCTGAGGCTGGCCTTGAAACTACGATCCTCCTGTCAACCTCCCAAGTACTGGGATTATAGGGGTGCGCCACCAGGCCTGGCTCAACCATATTTCTAACTGGCTTTGCCCTCCAGGAACTTGATCACATCCAGCCATTGCTAAAAGAAGTGTCTTTTTTCAGACATGGGAACTGCTATTCTCCCAGAGAGAGTAATTCATTTTCCAAAGTTGATTTTTCTAAGAAGTAAATTCTCGTTGACTTTGAAAGACTGCCACGAAGTGACTTGGCAAGCCAGGGAAATCCTGCGACGATTAGAGCGAGAACCTCAGGACTGTCCAACTCTTCATCGAGTAGCCCAGCGACAGAAGGGAGCAAAACCCTGCCTGGAGAAACATGGAGATCTCACTACATGTTCTCAGGAATGTCTTTGAAGTGTCCTTCTTTATTTTAGAGTGTTATATGAATTGAGCATTAATTGTGTAACATATCAGATTATCTTAATATGAAAACAATACATTGCCTCCAAATCTTCGAGTCATTATTGCTCCAGGAAACAGAACAGGCTGCACACCCCAGAGTGAGAAAGTGTTTTCACTCTTTATCATTACACGTTGCTTTTTTTTCTAACCATAAAAATCAATACTGTGTACATGAAATTCATAGTAAAATTTGAAAATATTTCACAACACTTAACAGCTTTGGTATAATGATTCCAAATCTAAACCAAAAATTTGAGATTCATCCTAGATCTCTTTGGAGCTCTAAGTAATTTAAAGGTTTTTTGTTTGTTTGTTTGTTTGTTTGTTTGTAGTGCTGGGGATTGAACCTAGGGGCATTCTACCTCCAAGTTACACCCCCAGCACTATTTTATTTTTATTTTGAAACAGGGTCTTGCTAAGTTGCTGAGGGCCTCACTAAGTTGCTGAGGCTGGCCTCAACTCTGTGATCCTCCTGTCTTAGCCTTCCAAATTCTGGCATTGCAGGAGTGTGCCACCACTCCCGGCTTAAAGTTCAAAATAAGTGATTAGAGTTCTGAAACTTTAACTGCTATTTTCAACTCCCCTGCTGACCTTAGAAAGTCATTCATTCTTTCTGTGCTGTGGTCTTTCTGTCCAAAAGTTGCAATAACAATACTGACTTGTATGAAAATAAACGAGATTTTAAGAAGACATATTAAATATACATCAGTGACTGCTCTGTGCGCAGAGCATCCTTGACTGTGGTTTTCCAAATCCATTTGAAACATTTGATGAGCACCATTCTGATGGAATGGGAATTCCTCATCTCCTAGAAACAGATAAGAAATATAGGGGGGAAAGATGGGCCAGCCTGCCCATGGGGCATGGTAACCACTGAGCTGGCTAACGTAGCATCAACTTCTTTGACACCCATCCAATGCAGACAGCAGCACATCTATAAGCTACAGGCCAGCCCGGTGTTAGGCTGACATTTGAAACATATGATCAAAGACTCCCTTTTTTTGTTTGTTTTGTTTTTCTTTTTGTAAAATTGTTTATTTTATTCTAGAAAAAGAGAAAAGGATTTACAATATACTATGGCAGGTACCAACTCCCTGAAGGGCATGAAGAAAGAGGCCCACCCAAACTTACTGGGATCCAGGGTATGACATGTTTCTGTTCTGAGCACTAACAGGGGCACTGACTGCTGCCGCCAGAGAATCTCTCCGAGAACTCTAGCACACCAGGACAAGCGCTGGGGCAGGATGTGACTCTTATTCGACTGTTTTTCTCATTAGCTATGTGTTAGATGTGTTTATATCATACAAGTATTGCTGGCATTTTCCTTTATCTCTTTTGTTCATTTGCTGCCTTCATAACATTGGGGCCCTGAAAGTAGAGTCTGACAAATTTAATCTTTTGCTAGTAGATTTAATTTTCATATTTACTGGGCTATTTGGGGGGAAAAGACCAGAGGAAAACTTAGATGCCAGAATATCACACAAAATTAAATCTATGTCCTTGCAAATGAAATAGTGCGCTCAGCACATGGCTGCGCCCTTGCAGAATTAGATCTAGTATTGTTTCTGGCTTTTCATGTTGCTAAGAACTCTTTCTTGCTGTCTGGAAAATTCCTTTCTGAAATTATCTGTGCAATGTTTCATTTAAATTACAAGACAGAATAATCTTATTTCTAGAATTACAATGTAAATAGACCCATCAGACTAAAGACAGAGCGCTAGCTTATATGTGCAGTAGAAGAAACACACATAGAAAAAGCACTATATTTCTGTTCAACCATCTACTGCTGATGCTAATTATCAAGTATAATCTTTTGCCTGATTTGTTAACACTTGAAAATCTACTTCCTGCCAGGAATGGTGGCGCATGCTTGTAATCCCAGTACTTGGGAGGCTGAGACCGAAGGATCCAGGTTCACGGCCAGCCTCAGCTACTTAGTGAGGCCCTCCACAACTTAGTGAGACCCTATTTCAAAATAAAGAATAAAAAATAGGGCTGGGGGTGTAGCTTGGAGGCAGAATGCCCCTGGGTTCAATCCCTGGGACCGCAAAAAAAAAAAAAGAAAAGAAAATTTACTTCCTGAAATGGGATCCTTGTCATGAATATCAAGGCATGTGAATTTCAAATAAACCAAGAGGAAGCAGAACTATTTTAATTTCCTAGAAATTATAATTAGACTTTTTCATATATGTGTATTTTATATCAGTTTGTATATGTGTGTTTTATATCATGTTTGCTAATATGAACATAAAATAACATTAGTTATGATGACATGAAGTGGTTGTGTGCCTTCGGTGTACCATGTCTTATGCCCAGTACTTTACAAGAATACTTCCTTTAATCCTTATAAAACTCTATAAAGTCAAAACTACTATACCCACTTTGCAGATGAGGAAATGGAAACTTAGTGCCATTGAATAACTTACTATGCTAGTCAGCTTTCCATTGCTATAACAAATACCCGATCAACTTATAAGGAAGGAAAAAGCCAGGCGTGGTGGCACATACCTGTAATCCCAGTATTTGGGAAGCTGAGATGGAAGGAGCACAGGTTTGAGGCCAGCCTCAGCAACTTAGCGAGGCGCTTAGCACCTTAGTGAGACCCTTTTTCAAAATAAAAAACTTAAAAAGGGCTGGAGGTATGGCTGGGAGGTAGAATGCCTCTGGGTTTGATCCTTATTAACCCCCCCCCCAAAAAGAAGGAAAATCATTTTATTTGGACTCATGGTTTCAGAAGTTTCAGTCCATGGTCCCTTGGCCCTGTTGCTTTGGGGCCTGTAGTGAGAGAGTACATTATGGTGGGAGCACATAGCAGAGGAAACTGCTCACCTCATGGTAGCCAAGAAGCAAAAAGGGAGAAGAGGGGCCAGGGTCCCAGTGTACCCTTCAAGGGCACACCCCCGTGACCACCTTCCTCCCACGAGGCCCCACCTCCTGAAGGTTCCACACCTCCAACAGCGCCACCAGTCGGTGGCCAAGCCTTCAACATGGGCCTTTGGGGCACATTCCAGATAAGAACTTCTAGCGTTTACCCAATGTTGTACAGTCAGTATGTGACAAAAGAGCAATTTGAAAGGAAACATTTTGACTCTAGATCTTCTCTTCCTATATTACTATTCTATATCAAAAAGAACTTAAGGTAGCTTTGAAAGATATGTGCTATATATCGAAAGAACATGAATTGGAATAGGGAGTAAGAATGGAAATGGGGCCAAGAATTAGCCCAGTACATGAAATGTACAGTTCTTGCTTAGATTGAGCTACAGATTTACCTCAAGCTTTCTAGCAGTCTTGGCAAGGACCAAAAAGAACATGGTGCCTATGTCACTCAATTGAACCATTAGGTCAAGTGCAGCGCAACTATTCTTTATATATTAAGGCTCTGAAGACAGTCTCCTAAGGATCCCCATAAACAGAACCCCACGCAACATAAAAAAGTCCATTTTCTTTCTTTTTTTTTTTTTTTTTTT